>PUQB01000546.1:85544-100544 GCA_003024785.1 Selaginella tamariscina | reverse complement strand
AAGTAGTGAGAAGTTTAGCATTAATCAGTGGGTTAAGGACCCGGTTATGGAGCGTGCCGGTAATGGTTACAAGATTAAATACCACTGGGTTCCTGGTTCCACGTGTGATTATGCACCCCTTCCTAATCCCCGTTGTTAAGCAAATTAATGTATTTAAAAAATTAAATCCAAAAAGAATGAGGACTAGCATTTGTGTGTTTACGTTTCCAGATTAAAACTTGAATCATAATATTTTTAATATTAAATTTGATGTGAACAAAACATTAAACTGAAGTTGCATCTCTAGTTTGAATTTATAAATCATAACCTTTAAAAAAAAATACTAGAATATAACCTCCATTAAATAAAATGATTAATTCGTTATTAACAACGTTTAAGCATTGAATATTAATTTACAATGCCAAAGTACAAGTACCATATGATTATAACATATGTATTCTGTTTATATACGCTCGTTTGGTTAAAAACACTTAAAACAGAGACATACACACATTATATACAAAGAAATGATATTTGTATATAATTGTAAATATAATGCTTGGAAAAGAGTGTTTATAAACATAACTATAATTAACATACACAGTTACACACCACAAGAAGAAAGGAGTGTATATATCAAAATATCTTCTCAAAGTTAATAACTTCAAGAAAAAATAATAAACCTTTTAATTTAACAAACCTGTATAATTTAAATAATATTAATTAAATGACCTTTAATTTCTTCATATTCAATAATTAATTTAATAACAAATCAGTTTAATTTAATAATGTGACAGTTCAATGGTACTAAATATGCTACATTGATGCATTAATATCAATACTATATATATTAGGTAGAAATACCCAGCAGCTCACCGTTGTATGTCATAAGTAGCGAGAACACTGGTTCCATGTTTCTTTTATATTTTAAGAAAGTTAAAAGTAGCTTATTATCATTAAGTTAATTTATATTTTTCTATATATTATATATATATATTATAAATATATATTATGCAAATAAGTACAAGCTAAACAAACACTTTTTAACACTTCCATCCTTTTAATTATAAATTTGGTAACTAGCTTTGTACTATTTGCAATCTTATTTATTATAATTATGTGCCTATAAATGAAATGTGACACACTACAAAAATAAAAGGATAAGCATACATATATATTAATAATGTAAATGTTTTTGGTTAGTTTTCACACCTCAACCCTTCCTTAATCACAGTTAATTAAGCTAATTATTTTAATGATTTTATATGCATTTAGAGAATATAAATTAAAAAGACCTTATGGTTGGAATATATAATTTTTCTTTAAATACATGTCTTTTCCTGGTTTTTATAATTTTTTACTAATTAATTAAACACTAATACAAACGAGTAGGATACTGACGTGCAAAGCCTCCACTCCTTTCAGGGAATCCAATGACGTACATATATACTATAAAACATAGTATATATTAATATGTACATAATGTATTATACGCTATATATTTATATATAATCTTATGGAGCGATGTATTGAATGATATACGTTGAAAAACTATACATCTTATTTATTATTTGTTATCTGCACGGTTGTATTTATTTATGGATTAAATTCATATATTGAAATAAATCGCATGAAAATATTTTATATTTCTTCTTTTAATATTATGATAATAATAGGATGATGTTATCATATTTAAATATAAAACTTAATTTACCTTAAATGATGTACATTTTTTAAGTACATTCCTTATAGATGACCAGTTAAAGATTATATATTATTTAACACTAATCAACCATTGTGTGATTAGATTAAACTAGAAGGTTGCCACCAGATCAATACAAGAACAAACACAAGCATGAGAGCTATACCAACAGAGGACCCTCCGATCTCTGAGAAGGGAACAATTTTCGACGGTGGAGATGCAACCTGCTTCCTCTGTAGGGACATGACCTGAACAGCAAGCAGCAGGAAAAGGGGCACCAGGAACATTCCCAGGGATATTCCCCTCAGCGTGTAGGTTGCAATGAGCAGGTAGATGTCGTTGGATGTAAAAGCGGGGAGGTGAGGAACACAAACACAATGAGCAGCACGATGAAGATCGGCACAGGAGATGTGTTGGTGCTTGGTGTCATTCTGTACACAGTACGTGCGTATTAGACTTACGTGTGTATGCGTGCGTACGTGTGCGTGCGTGCGTGCGTGTTTAGAAAGGCTATATACAGTAAGATGTAAAAGCATCATCGTCAGCCAGCTTACCACACCTCTCTCTCTCTCTCTCTCTATATATATATATATAGCATGCGTTATATACAGTTAGATGTAAAAGCATCAATGTCAGCCAGCTTAGCACACATGTTAGATCTCTCTCTCTCTCTTCTCTCTCTCTCTCTCTATACACACACACACATATACATCATACGTGTGTGTGAGAGTGCATGCGTGCGTGTGGAAACGTTATATACAGTTAGATGTAAAAGCATATGTCAGCCCGCTTAGCATACATGTAGACCCCTCTCTCTCTCTCTCTATCTGTATACACACACATATACACACATACGTGTGTGTGAGAGAGAGTGCATGCGTGCGTGTGTAACGCTATATACGATTAGATGTAAAAGCATCAATGTCAGCCAGCTTAGTCTCTACAAGTATATATCTGTAAGACCATTGTACATATAATACATGTACTAAGGTCTACTAAAACATATTCGTATGTAATACAATATATATGTATATACACATATGTAATACATATATAACACATTCAAAACACACATATATGCATCAAATCTATGCCTCTTGATGTTTTGGAACTGCTAAATCTCTCTATCTCTCTCTCCATCAAAAAACTTATGGATTCCATATATACATGTGGCTGTTTGTATTGCTCCTATTATATAGTAGTTCCATACATTGTGTATATATATATATAAACACACAGACCCACAGAAACAGACAATTAAAACACATATCATACACATTACATACACATATCATACACACATTTCTTAAATGCTTACATATGAAGTTTCTTTGCTGAACTTGTTGTCGGTGCAGAATGAAGCGAACAAACAAACTCTGCTCAATAATATCTTAAACCTGTTCAGAATAAAATATATATATTCATAAGAAAATATATATATATATACACAAAATATATTGTATTTAACAGAGGTTAACACACATAAGATAACTGTGTTGTTTTCTATCCGTTTGATGCATAGGCACGTATTACGAGAGAGTATATTCCGTTCCTCGCTTACAGTTTATTCCGTAATGATGTTCCTCCGTACGACGATGTTAAGTCAATGTACGGGCGAACAGAACCTCTTGAATACCTGTACGTACGAGTCACTTAAACGTACATGCGTGTAGATACACTTGACAAGTACATAGATATTTTATATTTAACAGTTTAACAAAGATATATGCATATATGTATTTATAGTATAAATTACTTATAAATATATAAAATATTTTTGCAGACAGTTTCCCGTGATTGTACTTTTTAACCTTTGTCAAACTTGAGACAGAAGCGTTGTTTATAATCTCGAAGTTACAACATAATATTCGGTAGTACATTTTAAGTTAATATACTTATAATTACATTAAAAAAATTAAAATCTTAAACAATTTGAACAGATGTTAAATTAATGTTTTTTATTAAAAGTTTTGCAGCTTTACTTTTTAAATAATGATTTTTCAAAGGTTAAGTTCGTAAATTCAAGGACACAATTGTTTACCTGCAAGTTCAATAATATATATATATATATATAATTATTACATCATGTTTTATGGCACATACATATATTAAATTTTGTAACATTCTTTTAATATGTATATTTTTATAAAGGATTTTAAATCATTTACATTGATATGCTCATTCACACTCACTTAATAATCTTATAATTGTTTTGATACTATATAAGGTTTTGAAATATACATCTTATTATAAAAGTATAGCACACACAATATATCATTGCAAGTTGTACTTAGTTTCCATATTAATAATAAAATAAATTGTTTATTATTATTACTAATAAATCCCTTTTGATTCGGATTGAAATTATAATAGATTTTTAAATGAATTGGTGAATAAGTACATTATTACTTATCATGTCTTGATGTTTTATTAAAATAGATTTATGTAAAAGAAATTAAAAAGAAAACAAAGTCCCTCTAGCTTAAATAAAGATTTCTTATATTAATATAATGTTATTCTTTGTTAATGTATATAAAAGTGAATTAAAAATAAATGAAATGTTCATTGATCTTGTTTTTTTAAAAGACTCCTTTAATGAATACTTACTTTATCAAGTGCTTTTATAATAGTTTTTTAAATTCTAGTCTTTGTGTAACCATATCATTGTTTATTAATTAATATTAATTTAAAAGTGACTTTTTAATATGTCTTTGTTTTGAAGTATAATTAAAAACACATTTGTTCAAAGTAATTATATTTCTTATTATGTCAAGTACATTGGTACATTAATACTTTTAAATAAATTTTGATTAAACGTAATTTATAGTTATAAATATTAAACAAGTCATTTCTTTCATCTTACTACATATATATGTATGAAGCATTAAATCCATAATAGTTGTTAAGTCTAAAATTATGTTATAAATTTCTTAAAGATAATTTTTTTAAATGATGAGGTCAAAAAAAGAATAGAAAACATAATTAATAATAAAAATTAAGGAAAAGAAAATCAAAACACAAATATTTAATTAACTAATCAAAATTATTGTGTAAGAAAATATAAGTATCATTATTTAATAATACATAAATTTATTATAATATTTAATAATAAATTAGGGCCAATACGTACATGTGTTGGTTGAGAACCTTACTTAAGTGAAATTATTTTAAAAGGTCACACAAGAAAGTCTATATAGATATTTATTAAAGAGACGACTGCTCATAATTATTTGCATTTTAAGTACTCCAAAATTAAATTATAATGCATAAAGAAAAACTATATATATATGTATATAAACTATATTATATACAAAACCAATTCATAATTTATAAATTATTATAAATATAGTGTCACTTTGATACAATGGTTATATACTTGATATTTTATATTTTATATAATTCAATTCAATGTATTAAATAATTGTATATAATATGATTTAAGTGGTTCCTATCTTACCCATTACCATAATCCATATTGAAATCTCTAGATACTCTTTATGGTAATTATAGTTATAAGATATTTAAATAATATTTTAAGTACTTACAAATTATTTTTGTTTATACTAAATTAAGGGTCATTATATAATTAAGTTTATGCATAAATAAACTTATAAACTCACCACTATACTTGTTATTGTTAGTATTTAGTCTCTCCAATTTAAAAAGTTTGTGTATCTCTTATGTAATGAAGCTAATTTATTAATTAAAACAAATAAATATCTCAAATTCAGAAATTATTTAATTTATGTAAGTAAATATATTAAACTATTCATAAAGGGTGGTTAATGAGCATAAGGAACATCCTCATCCTTATAATTGTTCTGAACTAAATTCAACATGTACAAAATGTAAATTAAATATGTGAGTATAACATAATGTTATATATGAAATTATATATCATTGTAAATGTATACATTAAAATATACATACTAACTTAGAATCATAACACATATTACGAACAATATTTTTTAATTATATTTTATTTCTAAAATTAAAATGTATTTTTCATTGAGGTTCACTAGTGAATCCCATGGATTTTTTTTGTATTTTAATTCTTTATTAACATTAATATGTACTTTTCATTGAGGTTTGTAGATGAACCCCATAGGTTTGTACAATGTTATTAAAATGTAGTTTTTAATGGGGTTCACCAAGGAACCCATGGGTTTATTGCATTGTGCTTAACCTTTTAACTTTAAAATGTAATTTTCCTTGAGTTCGTTGGTAAACCCCAAGGGTTTTTTTTAGTGTGTTCATATTTATGCCATTAACATGTAGTTTCATTGGGTAGAGTGTTTTGGTTGAGTAGTGAATTCATGTTTTTCCCCGTGTAGTAATCATGTTTCTAGGTCTTCTTGATGTTGGTTCATATGAGGTTAGCTGGCAACCCTAACATATTATGGTTTTCTTTTGTGTGTAAATGATGGAATTTGCCTATGATCTTTGATGAATTGTCATAAATTTATTCTTTTATAAAGTTTGTTATTCTTTTTCATTTTTTTCTATATGAGGTTTGTTAACGAACGCCACAATTTTTTTGGTAGTGTTGTTTGTTTGTGCCCTGGCTCACATGCAAATCATGGTCATTCTGTGATTTTTTATTTCTTCATGTTTTCTATTCGACTTTCTTCAAGAAGTTTAATGTAGGGTTCACTAACGAACCCATATGGTTCTTCCAAATTTTTTTTGTATATATACATGTTATGAGATTATGTCATATGTTATTTGTTGGGGGGTCTTTGTGCTTGTTTGTGCATATGAAATTTAATTTAATTATTATACTAAGAAATTCCAACATTGCTTCCACGTGTTAATAAAAGGAAACACACTTTCAAATGATTAAAGAAGTTTAGTTAGTTACATGCTTTCATGTAAAAATATAAATAACAGATTTGTTTAACTCAGTTTTAAAGGCAAGAGAAAGAAAACATTACAAAGGCCTATGACTAAACAAACTGCAACAGTAAATTGGTGAAACTATCAAAACATGAAAGTCAAACAATAAGGGAGATCATGTGACGTTGCTAGATCAAACATACTCTGACTTCCTTTACCACCGCTCTCCTCATTTAATTATAACCTTCCCTAATGCTTTTATTTTTGCTACCATGCCTTCCTCACCTCAATTTGAACAAGAATAACCCTCAATTATATAAGAAACTCCTACTAACAATACCAACCAACAATGTAACATCCAAAACAAATCCGACACTTCGCACGGGTTGCAAGTGAGTAAGGAAGGCCAAATTGGAGATTGGGTTAGGAAGATAATGTTACAAGTCAAAGACCAAATCATTAATGAATTTATAGAAGACACTAAGTTACAGATAGTGGAGTACATCTCTCTATGCAAACTACGAATTACAAACTTCTCTAGATCAGTCACAATTGTGAGTACTTAGATGTACTTTACATTTCTTGGGTGAAGCAAACATATTTTGTTTGTTCATTCAAAATCTGAAAGATATTTATGAATGATAGTCGAGCGATTTTGTAAATGACATCTAAGTAAAAAATTATAATGTTTATTATAGTCAGTAAAGTTTTTCATATTATGATGAAAATCATTGTTGTACAATGATAATAAAGGCTATAAAAGACCACTTAAAACACGATCCACATGTGCACATTAAGTTTCGATAGTGGTTGTTTATTGCATGTACTTAAAGAAAATCTAAGAAACTACATATGGTCTATATTAAAAAAATCATGAAGTATTCAGCCATATTCATATATGTTTATTACATTGTGGTTCTTCCTAGGCTAAGCTAGTTTGAATTCTAAGCGGAACACTTTTACATGATGTGGAACAAATAAGACATTTGAGAAGCATAACATTAAAAAAACATAACCATTGAAGATTTAAAATTCCTTCGAGATGAAGATTCAAAAGTAAAACTTAAAGACACACTTAATATTAAATTCCATTCGAAAATTTAAGAAACTACATATGATCTACATTAAAATAAATCATGAAGTATTCAGCCATATTCATATATCTTTGCTTATATTGTGGTTTTTCTTAGGCTAAGATAGTTCGATTTTTAAGCAGGAACACTTTTGCACGATGTGGAACAAATAAGACACTTGAGAAGCATAACATTAAAAAAACATAACCATTGAAGATTTAAAATTTTTTAAATGAAAATTCAAAAGTAAAACCTAAAGACACACTTAATATTAAATTTCCATTCGACTTTATTTTGGGCATGTGAACCAAGATAAAGTCAGATTAATAATTCACATAAACTTAATTGTTTTGTCTTTATAACCCAAATTGAATGTGGAAAACAAATATTTATTATTGATAATCCATATTTTTTCGACGAGAATCTTTTGAAACTAGAAAAAATAGTAGTACTAAAATTAAAAAATTAGGAAAAATAATAGTATTAAGATTGAAAAACTAGGAAAATAATGATATTAAGATTGAAAAATTAGAAAAAAATAGTAAAAATAAAAATAAGTTTGACAAAAGTAAATATAAAAAAATAAAAAAGTAAAAGGTCAATAGGAATGTACATCAATATAATTAAATTTACATAAGGAGCGGTTAAACCAAGGTATGGAATTAGAAAAGGTACTCTTAAAAATATATGTGTGTAGAAAAATAGGAAATGCATTTACAAATCTTTATAAATACATTAATTTTGTATGTTAATAACGTTTAGCACTGAATAAAATTTAAGAAGCCATAAAAAATTTACCTTTAATTTCTGTGCAAGTTTCTTAAAAACCATTTATTAACAATATTATACAACAAAACAAATTAATGAGCACCAAGAACTAATCATGTGCTGCAATAGTTTTTGAACACCTCAAGTCATTTAACAACATTAGTAGAAACACTGCCTTTGGATTCACTTTGCTATTAGCTCTATATTGCGAATTTAATACAAAGTTTAAAGTAAATCAATTAATAATTTGTTCTCTTATTTCATGTTTATAATAAATTATAAATTTAAGATTTAAAAAAATTATAATGGTTACGAATACATTTTTGTTAATTTTAATTTATGTAAATTCTTTATAGAGGCAAACAATAACATGAGAGTCTCCAAGGTTACATTACAAGATTTAAAGCTTAAAACATAAGTTATATTAAAATAATTAAATTTGTTTTCATAATGAAAGTTTTATCCCGTTAATAAATCAAAACATAAAAACTAAAATTCATAAAAGACTGTATGTGGCACACTCCATATCCATAAATATATGTAAAATAAATTATATATGCGCATACATATATGCATCTGTGTATATAAATCATAATAATATTAAATGATACTCACCACAAGCTACTTTGATCTGTTGTTCCATCCTCCCTGTAGCGTCATTTGTGTTAATAAATAACACTGTGTGTGTGTGTATACACACATATATATATAATTTACACCACACGCACATATATAAACATGCATCACATACATATATATGTACTCAAAAGTAACAATTAAGTTTAACTTGGTTGAACAGCTGCTAAAAGCTTCTCATACACATCTCGTACCGTAAGATCTTCCACCTGTGTGGTGACGTGGCACCCTCCCATCATATCAATGGGCCACAAGACTTATATATATAAGAACCACATCTGATAATATTAAATGATACTTACCACAAGCAACTTTGATTTGCTGTTCCATCCCCGCTGTAGGGTCATTTGTGTTAATCTCAAGCTTAGCACCTGTAAAATATACAACTTAATAAATAATCAGTATAAAATAATCATATAATCACTATATAATACATATATATTAAAGGATGAAAACAAGATACCTTCCCCATATATTCAAGTAGTTCATTGTTTGCCTCTCCTCGTGCAGCTGGTGCCGCAACAGTGACTCGAACATCATCAGCATTAACCCCTGAGATTAATTATATAATTAGCCACTAAACAAAAAAGATTAAGCATTACTTAACTTGATGGAGATTTGTGGCCTTAAACTCACTAACTCACTAGTAATAGCTGAACGCTGTGCACGGTCCTCAACTTCTATTGCAACTTGTACAAGTCCACCTTCTATTTGAGATATACATGGAGGCACAGGAGCATCCTACATATTATTTCTGAGCAAGCGCCCGTGTGTGTGTGTGGTGTGTGTGTGAGAGAGAGAGAGAGAGAGAGAGAGAGAGAGAGAGAGAGGTGTGCACACACATTGAGTTAGTCTAACTAACTTGCAACTAGTTAGTGTGATTATTTAGTTTAAGTTAGTTTACCTGTGGATTAGTTTCTGCTGCAACTGAGCTTAAGGAACCATCTATAACATATATTAATTCAGCTGTTTCCAACTCTTCTTCAGCTCTATAACACACCAATAAATCACAGCCTGAACACTTCATTCGATATTGCTTCTCTGCTTTTCCTTCTCCCCTGTATTATATATATATATATATAGTGTGTGTGGTGTGTTTTATAACATACACACCTTTTGAGTATTTGCTTTCCTGCCTCCACTGTGTTTAGCCTTGCTAGATGTTTAGTTTTGTCAAGAACGTAAGCCTTATCTGTCTTTCTCTTGGGCAGTCTTTGTAGCTGTGTGTCTGTCTCACATAAAGCTATGTGTTTACATACACACATGACACACACAGAATTCTATATGTGTGTGTGTGTGTGTGTAGATAATAAGACTGTGTCGATATGCATTTCAAGCATTTTCACATTAAAACGGGGAAATATATACAGAAGGGTTTACTTCATTGTGAACTTACGATAACAGTGTAGTAAGAAACACAAGTTTTGACACTGGATGTTAATGTTAACTACAGCAGTTAACTGTTTTAACTTTGTTGATTAAATTCAAACGTTAAATACTAATTGAATTGGTATGAGTTGACTTTGTGTTAGAATTTTATTAAAATTAAATTATCAGTTTTATTTATAATAAAGATTAATAATATATTACATTTACATTAATAGTAATATTAAAGATTCAATATATATCATAAATGTAAAAATGTATAAAAAATATAAAAGAATTATAAGTATGATACAATAATTGCAATATACATATATCTATATAGAAGTGCATACACTATATACTTCTTTATGTGTCTGTATATATATAGATATATAGTGTGTGTGTGTGTGTGTGTGTGTGTGTGTGTGTGTGTGTGTGATAATATATTATAATATGTATATGATATATGTTAATAAATAATAAATGAGTGTGAAGTGGATATTATTGAAAAACGTGAGACCATGGGTATAGTAGCTACGTCTGAAAAATAACCGTCTGTTAATTTTTATGTTAAAATTTATAAGGAAAATTTATTATTTAAGATAACATAATTAAATTATTTAAAATAGAATAAAACTGAACACCTTAATGGTTTTGGTGAGTTTAGTTTTAGAGATTAAATTTCATTTTATGTCTGTACACAAATTATGTATATCACATATGTGTGTGTTTATGTGTATATATATATATATACATACACAAACATATGTGATATACATACACACACACACACACACACATATCTGCACATAATACATATATAAATTCATAATTAGTGTGTATGTGTATACATACATATATACATACATACATACATATACATACATACGTATATTATTAAAATACCTGTGATTAGAACATGTGAACCGCAATGTTTACAATAATAAACATATAAATCAGAGTCAGGGCCATCAGGGGCAGCGTCTTCACTAGAATACGTATGCGTAGTCCTCTTTGGCATTATATTGCCCTAGAATTCTGTTCTGCATTTCAAACTTATCCCAGTAACCCTAAAACAGAGTACGCCCTAAAAACAGAGCAAAACCCAAGAACAGTGGGGAAAAGCCCTAGCTCGAATGCGGGGCACGCTGCACACGATGCGCCACGCCGCGCCCATGGTAAGTACGCGCGTGTGTATGCGTGTGTATATACTAATAAACTGTTGCAGGGATGGATGCGGCTGCATCAAAAACCAAGGTAAATATATTATGAAATATATTTTATTTCTATAAAATTTCTTGTTCTGCCCTATAAATTTGTTTAAAACAGTCTTCGCAAGTCATTTAAGTGTTAGTAGTTTAGTTTGTTTTCTCATATATATATATATATATATATATATATAGATAGATATAGAGAGAGAGAGAGAGAGAGAGAGAGAGAGAGAGAGAGAGAGAGAGAGAGAGAGAGAGAGAGAGAGAGCAGTGTGTATGTGCGTGTGTGTTACATTTGTTACCCTTTAAGTTGATGAGTATGTTGTGTTCTTAGTTGGAAATGCTCTGCATTTAGTACCTCCTGTAGCCAACTTGTGAAGGTGAAAAAGAAACAGCAATATGTGCAAGTCGAGGATCGAGACAGGGAGCTCATTGCCTGGTGGCAAGAGGCGAGTCATATATATATATATATATATTATATATAGTGTGTGTGTGGTGTGTGTGTGTGTGTGTGTGCGTGCGTGCGTGCGTGCGTGTTGAGAGAGAGAACACTTCAATGCATGATGTGCTATTCGATATATATAGATATATATGTTCTTAGACCTTTGGTTCTTTATCTTGCAGAGGATGAATACATGCAAGAAATCAACAACGAGGGAAATGATAAAGTTGCTTGTTCCAACGAATTTGCTTGGACTCGATGCAAATCTACGTTACGGCAGGTTAATGAGTCTCACTCACATTAAATATATGTCTGCATGTGCATATGGTGTTTAAATATATGTCTGCATGTGCATATGGTGTATATACATATATGTGTGCGTGCATATGTATATGGATAATATCAAGTAGAGTTGCATGCAGTTTGAAGGATGGCTCGCTAAACTCAGAGATGCTGGAAGTTAAAAGAAGGTTTCCTCACGAAGTACTCATTTGCAGGGCAAGTATTTACACCATACGCGCGCGCGCACACACAACTACATATAGACACGCGTATACTTCCGTTTTGTATATTATATATAGTATAGCTCAATAATGTAGTAGAATGTGAAATTACTCTGTTATCATTATGAGAATGTTACAGGTTGGTGAATTTTATGAGGCTTGCGGTTTTGATGCATGCATGTTGGTGGAATATGCTGGTCTAAATCCAATGGGCGGATTGCGTTCTAATTCCACACCAAGGGCGGGCTGTCCTGTTTGTGGTACTTAATACACACACGTATATACGTAGATGTGCTCTCTCTCTCTCTCTCTCTCTCTTTCTAGATGTGCCTATCCATATTGATGTGTATATATTACATCTGTCATAGTTATTGCAGATATACTAACTAACTTTGGTGTGTTGATAGAATCTCCGGCAAACTATTGACGATCTCACTAAGCACGGCCTGTCAGTGGTAATGTCTTGATTTTCCTGATTAGAGTATGCTTGTGTGCGTGCGTGCGTGTGCGGAATCGTATTATTTGATTGTTTTTTCATTATGTCTAGTGCGTTATGGAAGAAGTACAAGGCCCTGCTCAAGCAAAACAAAGAAAAGATAGATTCATTGCAGGGTATGCGTACATTTCATTTAAATAATCACTTCATTTTAGTAAATATCACACACGTACACAATGCACATAGACGTACACACGTATATGTTGTAGCTTATTTCTTTCTTAACTTACAATATTCTTTCGATTACAGTCATGCACATCCAGGAAGCCCATATATTTACGGTCTTGCTGAAGCAGATACAGATATCGAATTTCCAGAACCATGTCCTGTTGCTGGTATACTTGATGTGTGTGTGTGTGTTTGGACACACACGAATCTAACTTATGAGCTGCTACAGGAATTTCCTATTCAATTCGAGGATACTGTTTGGTCTCAGTATTGGAGATGATGCAAACATACACTGTAGAAGATGGCCTCACTGAAGAAGCACTTGTTACAAAGCTACGCTCTATGCAATATTTGCAGCTTTTTCTTCATCGTTCAATTCGTGAAGATTCTGGTGTGTATACATATAAATGTACCATGAATAAATATTATATATTATGTATATTGTATGCATAAATACTTATGTAAGTATATAGTTTATTATCGATGGTACATTCGTGTAAAAAATACGCAGGGAAATGGAGGTCTTCATTGCTAGCCGCAGAGTGCAAAGGGAAGCATTTTGAATGGTTTGATCAAGAGCCGGTTCCGCACTTGCTGTCACAGGTAATACACGCACGCATGCAGTTGTGTGTGCTGTGCGTATCTAATTTTATTAAGTAAACTACACATAGCATATAGTATAATGTTTGAAATTGAAATTTATATGAAGGTGAGAGAAATGTATGATCTAGATGATAAGGACGAATTTCGTGAAATTGTGAGACCTTCAGGGAAAAGACCGCGACCAATCTACATGGGAACGGCATCTGAAGTTGGTTAGTAGTTTCACATAAATACATAATATAATATATATTATGTGTATCTACATAGTTATATATTTTGACACAGATTTATGTAAGATACATATGTAGGACGTATATATATATAAAGCTCGTGCTAACTTGGTTTTATTCTAGGAGTTTTGCAGGTCCCAGGAATCCCAAGTTTGCTTAAAGTGCTTGTGCCATCTGATTGCCCTGCTCATTGTGTCAGGTGAGTTTTCCTGTTTATTTCACATAACACACACACGCACACGGACCTACACGCGCGCGTGTGGTGCGTGTATGAACATGTCCATATGCTTCGCAGGTATTTGAGGGACTTATTACTTAACCCACCACCTTATACCGTGGCTGCATCTATCCAAGGTGAATCACATACACACTATATATGTCTGTAGTACAAGCGTGATATATTACATCTTATTTTCTCAGAGACGATTAAGTTAATGAGCAATTTGACATGTGGAATTCCCCAGTTCGTATGTGAACCAGCCGCAAAGGTGTGTGCGTGTGGTGCGCGTGCGTGTGTATGTTCGTTGCATGCTTCACATAGTTATCACTTGTAAAATATTATACGGAGTAATACTGTATACAAAATGTTATATATGATTTATATATTCGAATATACTAGCATTATATCTCATGTATACTTATACAGCTTGTTAAACTCATTGGGGCCAGGGAAGTAAACCATTTGGAATTTACCAGAATAAAGAACTTAGCAGAAGACGTTTTATACATGTATGACCATGAAGAACTCAGAAAGATACTCCATCTGCTGCTTGAGCCTACCGGTTTATCAACTGGCCTCAAAATTGAAGCTGAATTGCTGGTAAGTTAGAGAGTGGGGTTGTTTAATACATATATATAGATTAAGGTTTGCTTTCATATGATATATGTATATAGGTAGCACCTAACCGTCGTGAGTATAGTTCTCTCTCTCTCTCTTACACACGCGCGCGCTCGAATGTTTGCATACATTATTGTGTAACAGTTCTTC
>PUQB01000546.1:7500-79695 GCA_003024785.1 Selaginella tamariscina | reverse complement strand
TTAAATATATAGTAAGATTGAGTCAGGGTCATTTTAGAAATTACAATAGAAAGAGAATTAATTACAAAATATCCTAAATTTCAAGTTATTTGAGTAAATTTGCCTTAATTATTATTTAGTTATTAGATCGTGATAGAAATCTCCACATGGAAGTACAATATAATTTAAATAATAAATTCTTGATATAATAAATAAGGGAAAATTTCTGCTTTGTAATTTTAGACACCAAATGCAAATTTTAATTCTAATTTAATTACATAAACACCAAAGTTTGTAGCTTAGAGATTCTCCATTCTTAGAGGAAAGTAAATCAATTAATAGCATATTATCGATATATATATATAATATATTGATATATAATGTAACAGTGTGTGTGTGTGTGTGAAATACTATGGTTAGAAACTATAAGTTATACATAATATGTATGGTGTAATATGCATATCTATGTACATATATTTATAAAATAGTTTATTCCATGTTTTCATTGTATGGAATTATATTTGGAATATTTTACTTGTATATTATATAAAATATAAAATGTTTTGCGTGTGGATATATGTACCTATGTGTTTTAATATTTGCTAAAAAATTATAATATATTGTATCATTATTATATTAAGTTTGTTATTATATACTATGTATAAAAAAACATTGATTTATGGGAAGAATTTCACAACAGTTTAAGGCCGCAGCACCTATGGTGTCTTCTCTGCTACCCGGACTTGTTAATACAGACAGTGAAATAAAACATATCTTATTGAGAATGCTGATGCTGTTGGAATATTCTTTTAGATTTAATTAAATTATTTAAAAATTCTTATTTTAACTTGAAATATATTCTAAACCTGCATTGACAGTAGTAGACGAGTCTCTTCTTTTCATGAATGCTCGATCAAGAGATGGACAGGTAAAAATTATATACGCAAATAAATAAATATAGACGCGTGTATCTTAATAATTTACATATATATACATAAAGTTGTTTATGTGTTACAATAAATATATATAAATATATATATTATATATAATATATATATAATATATATATATATATATATATATATATATATATATATATTATTATATATATATAATATGAATTTAATGTTTTTTGGCTTACGCAAGTATATACATATTACTATATTAAAGTATACTTTATAGTGCATGGCAAATGCCATTACATATAGTCGTATGAAAAAAATCATACTCCAAGTATTATAATTATATTATAAATATTAATTATGAATATGCTCTAACAGTCTGAGTTAAAGTCTAGGAGTGATAATGATATGATTTCTTAGGTAAATAACATGGTTTATTAAAATAAAAATAATTGATATATCAAGACATGTTTGTTATGGATATTCACCATCACATAGACCATTTAGTTATGTTCTTTTTTAAATATAAATATTATATTAAATTATATAATTCTATATCAAGCTTATTCTTATGGTATATTAACAACAGCTTCGATTATCCAGAGTAATGTGTGATTATTTAAACGATATAGAGAAAACTGGCAGGTTAATATATTAGTTTAATTATTTTATTATCTTTAATTAGATATTATAATATGTATTTTACTCAATTAACTAATTAAACAGGGCATCCTATAACAGACTTCAGCAAATCCTCATAGAAAGGATCGTCATTGAAGAATGATTAACAAGTTTAAATTTAATACCGATTCATAAATAACTTTCAAACATAGCTTACATATATTATATATGCACACATACACATGCATCATATTTAAATACATATACCAAAGACATAACATGCATATGTATATAAACAAACAGAAAATACAAATATACATTATAGGTCTGTGTGTTATTTATGAGGAGAGGGATATTATTTACTATGTATAAAGATGTAAGATCCACGCGTACGGCTGCATGTGCATAATATTATTATTAGGTAGTGGATTTTGATAGCCGTCGATTGGATTCAATTAGATCACTTTTATATAAATTAGGGTTTCTGAATAATGAATATATACACATTTCTATATTCCGACTCTCACATTGGTGGAGGTGAGGGCACCTCTAATTGTCCCTACGGAGTGCTCGGATTTGTGTCTTTTTTTTTCTTGTCTTCTTAGGTCTAGCTTTTCCATTGTCTAGATCTATTCCTTTCTTGTGGATTCATCCATGAATCCACAACAGCAAATCCCTTGTCTGTGGAGCAGTTACTCATGCAGTTGTTGGATGCCATGCGTGTGCAACTGAACAATCATTCTCAGTTGATGGCAGCATTCACAGTCCAGGGTACTCCTCCTACTCATGTTGCAAACCCCCGTGTCCGGCCGGATTTCTTTCGCGGAAATCCTGGAGATGATGTGTACCATTGGTTTGACCACTTCACTGTGGTTGCCACATATCATTCGTGGGACGGTGCTCAGTGTTTGCGCGAGTTTCCTACTTGTCTTCAAGGGACGGCGTTGCAGTGGTACAATGGTCTGGACGTTGCAACTCGTGGAGATTGGAATATTCTTCCAGAGATCTTCAAACGTGCATTTGGGCATGCGGACGACTGTGATGATGCTTTTCAGCAGTTGCATCGTATTCGTCAGGAGCCATCTGAGTCGGTGATGCAGTTTGGTGTTCGCTTTCGAAGCCTTTTGCTGCGTGCAGAACCTAACATGTCGGAACGCATCAAGTTAGGTATGTTGTGGCCAGCACTTCGTCAAGACCTTGTGGGGCTTGTGCATGCACTAGCTCCAGTGACTCTTGACGATGCTTTGAGGCTGGCACAACGATATGAGTCGTCACCTCTCCCACTTGCGCCTTCACGTGCTCTTGTTCCACTTCATGTTGGGGATGGACCTGCTCCGATGGAGGTTGAGGCTGTTGCCGCTCGTGTACCAGCACAAGGTGGGGCCCGTGGACGAGGACGTGGACGTGCAGTTCGTTGTTGGGCTGTGATGAGGTTGGACACACGTATCGGCGCTGTCAACGGTTTCCCGATTGGCGTCCCCCATTTCCAGGATGGAGGCCATGGCGTCAACAACGTCCGGTTGGTGCTGCTGCAGTGGAAGGTTGTGATGCGGTGGATCTTCCGGGAAACGACGAATCGCACGAGTAGAGGAGGGTCCTCGTGCGAATAAATTAGTGACCCCTCCATCTTTCTTTCGGGAGTATCATCAAGGGGTTCACTCGGCACCAAATCATCCGGTTTTCACTTTTCAAGCTCGTTTAATCACACTCGTCCTGTTTTCCTTTCAGTGTTGGTGGATACAGGTTCAAGTTTGTCCTCTGTTTCTCAATCTGTTGCTACACGTTGCAGCCTTCATTTGCGTCGTGCGGTAGAACCAGTCTTCATTCTGTACGGCAACGGACATACTCATGCTTGTTCGCGGATGAAGTGGACATTGTTGTTCGTGTGGATGATTGTGAGCTCGAGCTTCAATCTTTGCGGGTGGTGCCGAGTCAAGCTTTTCACCTTATTCTTGGTATGGATTGGTTAACTCGCAATCATGCCAAGTGTGACTTTGAAAAGTCTCCCCCTTGTTTGACTCTCCCTCGTCTTTCTTCCATTCCTCTTACTTCTATTCCACTTCGTCCATCTGCTTCCACCTCTGCTTCCATCACTTTTGTCTCACCCTATTTCCAACCATTTTCCTTCATGCTCTTCCTTTTCTTTCTGGATCCATCAGATGATCGTCGTGCTGTAGTTGTTGATCAACTCAAGAAGGAGTATGCTGATCTTTTCAACTTCGACTTGTCATCTGGGGCCAAGATTGCGACACGCCACCCTATTCCAACTGGAGAGCTAGGCCAATCAAGGTACCTGTTCGGCGTCGTCACCAAAGGAGCTCAAGATCTTACGAGCGAATGTCAAAGAGATGTTGGAGAAGGGTGTTATCCGGAAAGTCTCGAAGTCCTTGGGCGTGCGAACCTCACCTTGTGACGAAGCCTGATGGGAGCGTTCGATTCTGCATTGACTATCGCCCATTAAATGAGGTAACCGTCTCAGATGTGTACCCACTTCCTCATACTGCAGACCTTTTGGATCGACTGGGGCGGAGCCGTTGGTTCACCAAGTTAGATCTCGCATCTGGATATTGGCAAGTTCCGATGGCTGACATGGACATTCCCAAGACTGCTTTTCGGACACCATTTGGCCTGTACGAGTTCTGGTGATGCCTTTCGGTTTGAGCAATGCTCCAGCAACTTTCCAGCGTATGATGGACGAGGTTCTTTGCGACATGCCGGAGGTGACTGCCGATTTCATCGATGATGTTTTGATCCATTCGGATGGAACGTGGGAGGAGCATGTCGGTGATGTACGTAAGGTTTTGGATCGCTGCGGGAAGTTGGTTTGAAGTTGAAGCCATCTAAGTGTGTGTTTGGATCAAAGGACACCACTTATCTGGGTTATCGCATTTCACGTGAAGGTTTGCAAGTCGATCCTGACAAACTAGTTGCAGTTTTGAAGTTCCCTACGCCAAAGTGTGTGAATGATGTGCAACGCTTTCTTGGCAAGGTACAATATCTGGGTCGTTTTGTGGATCATCTTTCAGATCGTACTGCACCGTTGCGCGCTTGTTGAAATCGTCAATGACTTTTTTGTTTGGTCTAAGGATTGCAAGCAGGCATTTGCAGATCTCAAAGAGTTGTTGACGACTCCTCCAGTTTTGGCGTACCCGGATTACACCGTCCTTTCATCTTGCGTGTAGATGCTTCTGACATCGGCCTCGGGGGTATTGATGCAGGAGAGTACGAGTGTTCCTGGCCAACGACATCCCATTGCGTACATCAGCCGTACATTGCAGCCAGCAGAGGTGAATTACTCCACGACAGAAAAGGAGTGTCTAGCAGCAGTTTGGGGTTTTGAGAAGCTCCATGCCTACTTGCATGGTTCGCGGACGTTGTTGGAAGGCGATCATGCAGCAGTCACTTCGTTGTTGAAGCGGAAGAATTTGATTGGCGTACTGCTCGGTGGGCCTTGAAACTTCAAATTTACGACTTTGAAGTTGTTCATCCCAGGAGTTCCATGGCTGATGCTGATGCTCTTTCTCGGGCTCCTCTTCCACCTTCTCTCTCTTCTGTTGCCCCAGAGGAACCAGTTGTTCCAGCTTCAGTGGACTTTTTGGATGAAGATTCCGTACCATCAGCAGTTGCTGTGCTTGACGTTCAGTGTCCGCAGAATGCAGAGTTAGATTTGCCGTCTTTGGATGAGGTTCGGGAAGCTCAAAAGGTTGAGCCGTGGATTCGAAGGCTTCGTGATGGGTTTGAGAATCCTGCATCACTTGCTGATGACTTGCCTTTCAGGCATTTACATTCACAGTATCGCCTTCAGGATGACCTTCTTTATTTTGTGGGGACTGATCCAGATGATCCTTTGCGGTTGGTGGTGCCTTCAATCTTCATTCCACGCTTCCTCCATGCTTACCATGACTCTCCTATTCTTGGCGGGCACATGGGACATCGTCGGGTGATGGAGAAGCTGCGCAGATCTTTCTATTGGCCGGAGTTGCGAGGAGATGTGATTCGGTATGTGTGTAGCGTTGTGTGTGGTGCCAAGCTCGCAATACCCCCATGTGCTTCGGAAGGACGGTTGGAGTCAATTGCAGTTTCTCGTCCGTTTGAATTGGTGGCATTTGATTTGATGGGACCTTTTCCGCGGTCAACTGCTGGTAACGAGTACGTTATTATTGCTTCTGATTACCTAACTCGTTGGGTAGAAGTTGGTGCTCTTGCTAGTGCGACTGCTTCTGCTGTTGGTCAGTTTCTCCTGAATCGGGTCGTGTTTCAGCATTCTTGTCCGGAGCGAATTCTCTCGGATAATGGTCCTGCATTTATGGCTGAGGCATTTCATGTTTTGACATCTCGATTAGGGATACGCCACACTTTCACAAGTGCTTATCATCCTCAGACAGATGGTTTAGTGGAACGGCTGTCAGAACCTTCAAGGGGATGATCGCGAAGTATGTGAACTTTCAACATTCAGATTGGGATGGTTATCTGCCGTCTCTCCGATATGCTTATGTCACTGGAGTTCAAAGTTCCATTGGTACTTCCCATATAAGCTTTGTATGGTCATGACCCGGTGTTGCCAACGGAGTTGGGTTTGCCTTCTCGGTTACCGCGAGCTGCTGATGCTAGGTCGTGGGATCGGTATCTGACGAGCATTCTTCCATTGGTTCGTGCGGAGTCAGCAGAACACTTGGGCCGCGTACAAGTAGGACAACAACAACGCTACAACTCGCATCATCGTCCTCCTACGGAGTACAAGGTTGATGAACTGGTGTTGGTTCGTTTTCCCAAGCTTACGGTACGTGGTTTAGCTAAGAGTCTCCTTCCTCAGTGGAAAGGACCGTATCGAGTGCTACGGCAAGTAGGGCCACAGGTTTATGAGGTTCGGCACGACATTCAACCCGATCCTCCGGAGATTGTACATGTACAACGGTTGAAGCATTTTGTGCAACGGGAACAAGTTGTGCCGCCTACAGATCCACCAGTGCCTCCTCCTGATGTTCCTCCAGATCCGGGCCCGTCTACAAGAGAACCCTAACCAACTTACACCCTTCCGAGAGGAGGGGATGATGTAAGATCCACGTGTACGGCTGCATGTGCACATACTATTATTATAGTATTTTGATAGCCGTCGGATTGGATTCAATCTGGACCACTCGCTCTTGTATATAAGTTAGGGTTTCTGAACTAATGGATATACACATTTCTATATTCCGAGCTCTCACAAATCTTTTAATAATAATTTTCTACAATTTTTTGGATTATAATGAATAACTACCCACTAGAGGAAACTTAAATCAAGGTTTAATTAATTTTATAAACTTTTTAGAAATTTATGATTCAAATTTATATTGTAATTAATTTTATGATTAATGTATATAACTTTATATTAATCTTAATTTTCATCATGGAGTAAATAAATGTAACTATATTTATTATTATAATTATAAATTACATGTCATTAATAAAAACAATTTGATCTCATCATTTATATTCATTATTATAAACTTATTCACTATTGCAATATTATTCTATTTAAGTAACGTTGGTGTTACATTAACTTTGATAAAGAATACTTTAAAGTTAAGATTAAATTAATTAACCTTCATAATTGTTCAATTTAATAAACCTTTGAAATTCATTATACTTTCATAAAGTTCTTTTTACATTCTCATGAATTAACTATCTTAAGAGTATTTAAATTATGGTTAACTCACAGTGTGTAACATTTTTCAATTAAATAATTATCACTTTCTTAGTTTCTTATAAGCACTTATCGCTAAACCCATCTTAGTCCCTTCTTTAAATTTAATAGTAAGGATATTATAATATTAATGGAAACAAGGACTTACATTTTCTTGTATTCATTCTTTATTATAACATGAGTTCCCTACCTACTAGTGACATGTAAGTTTGAAAAATACTCTTAATAAAAAAATGTAATGTTTATAAAAAGTTATCACAAGTTGGCTTGAGTCCCATACAAAATATTATTTCACATCTTCATAATAAACCTCAATTAGAATCACACATTTTAGTCAAAATTAAAAACCATATATAAACTCATATATATATAGTAAAACCTATTTAAATTAAATAGTATAAATTAAAAACCTCTCTAAATTAAATAAAAATCATGGTCCCCACTATATATATTATTATTGTATGCTATTGTGTTTTCCCTCCCTTATTTAAAACCTTCTCTAAATTAAACATTGTCCTCAATCTTAACAAATTATAAATAATGATAATATTTTATTTCACTTTGAATTTCATAACTTAATTAACTATAATCTAAGTTAAGTTACATGATATTAATGATTGAATTTAATAATCTCATAATCTTGTAGTTATTTAGTTTTATCTCAATTATTACATCAAAATTAACTATTGTGTCATGAGTTATGCCATGTGAGTTGAGAGCATATCAATAGATTTACATATGTGGAGTTTTACAAAAGTGCTTTTTAAACACATTAGAACTTTTATGTAATGATTCTTATAAATGTGACAAATGACGAAACATTTTTCATTATAAATAAAGATGATTGGTGTAATATGAGATTTAAAAGAGGGATTTCAAATTTTTTTATGATGAATCAAATTCAATTAAGACAAAGCATACATCACTTTTTAAAATGTGACTTTTAGGTTAGTTTTTTTATTTCTTTATAGCCTTTTTTAAATAAGCCTTCATTACTTAGCTAGAGTTTCTATAAAGTTTGATGACAAGGAATAATATTTAGATAAAAAAGAGGATAATGCTTAACTTATTATTAAAAACTTAAACAGAAACTAATAAGTTTCATTTCTATTTTTTAATATGATTTAACTTATGTTATGTTATGACATACTTAAGGAGTGTTACAATTCCTACATGGTGAAGTCATTCAAGTAAGTAATATAAAGGCTCTCTTTATAATACTAATTAACCCTTTGCATTTACGATCGATAAGAGAATGAGCAATAATACTTTTATGCTTAATATCATATATGAGTTGAGTTTGATATTTATTAACGACAAATTTGTACCAAATAAGCATGTTTATGCTTACTTTATTAAATCTTTAAATCATAAATCTTTAAATAATACTTTATTATTTTTTTAACATGTGGTGATGTAAACCACTAACTGATTATAATGATTTACATTTACTTTATTTTAGCACATAATATTTTAAAGGGATGGAAGTGGGAAGATACATATTGGTCAATTAACTATCATGAAGATTAAATTAATTATTTGACGGAATATTCTTTGTATGCAGGAAAAATATACTGTTCGTTTTAGGGTTTAGGGTTTAGGGTTCTTCACAAATGCAGGGATTGCAATGCAGGCGTGTGGTGCGATAGGGTCTGTAGCGTTCCCGGAGAAGAGCTCCTCCCGCGAATTCTGCAGAGATTCATCAAGAAAGATCCACTGTCGTAGCTCGGTAAGGCATTCCAGATACAAATGGCCGAAGAAATCCATGGAAGAACACAGGAAGAGTGAGAAATTGCTCGAATTTGAAGAGCGGAGACAAGTGGAAACAACCATGGAAGAACACAGAAAGAATGGATTCATCGAATTCAGGCAGCAAACCACCAGGAGAAAGCCTAAACAACGCAATCTGGGGATGAGAGAATGGGAAAGTAAGACTGGGAAGAATACAGACCGCAGACGGCAGCACAGTATGTTGGTTACTTCGGTGTTGGAGGACATTGAATGTTCACAGGACGTGTGCTCTGTTCTTGAGAAGTGGTCAGGGAAGATTGATGGCCGGCACCTCTCGAAGATACTCAAGGAGCAGCCGAATTGGGCAAAGGCTTTGCAGATATTTGAGTGGATTGACAAACAGCAGGATCACAAGCCTGATATTTTCGCTACAATATTCTGCTTCGAACTCTTGGCAAGGTAGCATATATATATAATATGCCCGCGCAGAGAGAGAGAGAGAGTATTATCTGTTAATACACACTTGTAAACCATAGTCTCTTTTACCATGCTCTACATACGCATACATGTCTTACGTTTTCTTATATGTGTGCATGTATTTGTAGAGAGAGTGATTATCTTCTTTTTACTTATATCTTTGTGCATCTGTATGCTTATGCATATGTACAGAGTTACACACACACACACACACACTTTTTGAATGTACTTTTACTTTTAACGATTCACACACATATCACAAGGATTAATTAGTGTGTGTAAACTGCTCTGAAATTAACAGCTACATAGCTCAATTTCAAATTATATTTATATTCCTTTGTGTATTATCTTTTTATTTAAGATTACAGAATATTAATAACTTAGTTAACATTATTAGTTTAACTATTGGTTTTTAATATCTAACTTAATCTATTAGTCTAGGCAAAGAAATGGGAGCTTGTGCAAGCTTTCTGGAACCGAATGCTTGAGCAAAAACTGTCCCCAACAAACATTACGTACAGTACGCTCTTGGACGTGTACGGACGTGCTGGAATGAAACAAGAGGCCCGTTTCTACTATGATCACATGCTAGCAAGTGGACTCCAACCAGATGAGGTTACACATTTTTCCAATTTTTTCATATAATACACGTATACTTAGATGTTTATACAATCTAGTATGGAACTATGTTTTATACATGTATATCATTCATTCTTTCAATATACGTATGGTTAGCCAAGCCTGTGAACTTCACACGATATGATGCCACATCAATTACCACATTATGTCATCGTTTAGTTTTTTAGGTGTATATAGAACTGCATATCATCGCTATACAATTAAAGATAAATATATACATAACTAACACACACGCACACGCACAATAGCATAACTATATATGACATATATTTGAATATTTAGGTGATGGTGAGCACATTTCTGACCTTTCAAAGGAGATTTGGCGAATTACTTAAGGCCGAGGAGGCATTTTGGGGTCTATTTACAAATGGAAGAAGACCAAAGAACCCCGAGACTTACAATACGATGATAACACTATACGGAGAGAAGAACAAATACGTAGAAGCCACACGAGTGTTCACAGAGATGGCAAAATCCAACGTTGAACCAACCACGGTAACTTTTCAATGCGATGATACGGATGTATGGTAAACTAGGAAGATTTCAAGATGCTGAGGATATACTTGTGAAGATGTTACTGCGTAGGAACTCGCTTCCAGACGTGGTTACATATAATACTCTGCTGGAGATGTATGTACAAGGTGGTAAAATGGAGTGTGTATTTGGCTTTTTGAAGAGGATGTGTGGAAGCTGGTGTTTTGCCTGACCAGGTTCCTCTCTCTCTCATGCACGCACATGGTACACATATACATATCCAGAGACACACCAAGTTAATCCAGTTAACCTAAGCTAATGTGGACTTTTATTGTTTTTTATTATAGGTAACTTATCGAACTCTAATCAGTGCATACTCTAGTCAAGGGGATATATCAAAGGCCGAGGCAACTATCCGAGAATGGGAGGTTTCCAAGTTCCGTATAGACGAGGGTATATATACTACAATGATATCTTTGTATATAAGGTCTGATAACTTTGCAAAGGCAGAAAACCTCTTCGAGTTTCTAAGACAAAGCAAAGGTATGCTGTGTGTGTGTGTGTGTGTGTGACGATATAGCTCATGATATATAATATATTTGTCTGCAGGTTTGGAAGTGGGTATTTACGTATCAATGATTGATGCATATGGCGAGCGGAATATGCCGGACCATGCAAGGAGAATATTCGACCTTTCACTCAAGAATGGATCAGTGACCACAACAATCTACAATGTGATGATCAAGGCGTACGGACTCCGGAAGATGTACAGCGAGGCTGTAGAGTTGTACGAGGGCATGGTAGTGGAGGCTAACGAGGCTACGTTCAACACGATGGTACAGCTACTGTGTAAAAGCTACGGCTGTATATACAAAGGTATTGCTGATCTCCTGGGAGGAGTTCTTTTGAGGATGAAGAGGACAGGTTTTAAACTCGGACTTGCTTCGGGTTCCTCGATTATTAAGTTCTTTACAGAGTCCGGGAGATTTAAGGAGGCTGAGGATGTGTTCTATGAAATGGTCAATTCCGGTGTGAAAGGTTAGCTATACATATACTATTTAGTATATATATACTATACAATAGTGAATATCTATATGATCTGTCTTCTATACACATTTACATGTGAATTCAACAGCATATATACTGATATAAGTATATAGATACACGTGTGTGTACCTTAATCCTGGTGATTTCTTAATAGTGGACAAGATCTGTTACACTGCATTGTTGAATGCATATGCGGAAGCGGGCTATGCCAAGGAAGCACAAGAAACATTAAACAGGATGAAATCTGAAGGTTTAACACCAGACGAGGTGGTTTATACTTCATTAATGAAGCTCTATGGTAATTTGGGACTTAAACAAGAGGCTGAGAACATATTGTCGGAGATAAGAGGTATATCCTCTATTATACATATATATACATGTATAAATGTATATAATTTGCAGGGGACTCGTTTGCTGCAAACACTATGCTTGGGTTCTATGTAAAATGGAATATGATTGTGGAGTCTGAGAACCTGTTTAAAACAATGCCGGTAAATAATATTTCTTGTACCATGATGATGAAGCTCTACAGAGAAAATGGTATGGTGGATCGTGGACTCAAAGTAGCAATGCTCATGGTGAGATTATCTATATGCATACACATCTATGTAATATGTATACGAATATAGTCTTTTACACTCTTGATGTCTTAAGTTGTATATAAACTTACGTGAATACTGACAATGAATACATTTTAATTGGATGTATAACGTGTTATTGCAGGGACATGACAAGGATGCTGCTGCATTTAACGAGCTCATTGGGATGTACATTGCGGCAGGATTCATGAGGGAGGGGATTTTAGCGCTGCACAGAATGAAGGAAGCTGGAGTTACCCCAACAAGGAGAACATTTGGTTTGTTTGAGAAAGCAGGATTACCAAGGTATGTCTTCCTAATATAGATATAATTTACAGAATATATTACATGCTATACAAACTTATACACACGGTATTTTACGTACAGGGAGATGATTCAAAGCATGGAAGACAATTTATCCGGACTGAAACCATGGCTGTGTTGACATGGCTTTATGCGGAAGCAGGAATGAGCAACGAGGCAGTAGAGATTGCGTTCGGAATTCTTGAAGCTGGTGAAACAGGTATGTACATGCATACATTACAATATATAATATTGTGTGTGTTGTGTGCCTTTATAGATCAGTGCTCGACGTGGACACATACAATGCCTTGATATATGCATTCGGGAAATCAGGGAAGCTTGACTTAGCACTTAAAGTTTACACAAAGATGCAAGGGGACGAGAATGTGGAGGTGAACGAGCTCACATATGGAAGTGTATCTTAGCATATGGGAAAGCAGGACTCATGGAAGGTGTTGGGAGAATATTCCGGAGACTGAAAGAGTGTGGTTTTCAACCCAGTGAGAGAACTTATCAGACTGTCATCGAGGTACATAGCTTAATATGTATGTATGAATGTACATATCCATACACATACACAGATAATATAGTATATATGTATACGCATCTTTATACTAGCTACACGTACTTTGTAGGTTTATAGGGAGGGAGGGAGGATGGACTTGGCAAGTATGGTATCACAAGAGATGCATTTTGCACAATATGTTATAGGTGGAATGCAAAATGGTCAAGATAGTAGTGAGGAGTGAGCTAACGGAGGTAATTCTTTACTATTTGTACATATACAACTTCAATGTAACAAAAAATACATTAAATCTGGACATGTTACATTAACGATATTGTGAATCTCACGCACACACTATTTAACGTTTTCAATGTGTCCACATAGTTGAAATCGCCCACTTTGGTTTAAAAAGATTTTGGAAGCGTGTTGAGTATTGCAACACACTTAGTTCCACACAACTAAGTATCACATATGTCAATATAGCGTTTCTGTTATACTTTCCATAATCTCTATTGCTTGCAAAGCACATGAATCGAATGAAAAGGTAGTTTACCCCACTTTTACACTGTGTGAGTGTGCTTCGTGTTGTGTTTTGTTGTGTCTTTATGAGTGTGAACTTTCATTTTCACAGGATTATATTGTGTACTTGGGAGGAAAGCGAAGTATGGGTCCAGAGGAAATAACCTCAACTCATCATGACATACTAGCCAGAGCAACTGGAAGGTACCCACGTATCTCTCATATATTAAGATTACATGAAAGTATGATTATATAGAGTAAAAGTTTTACTTACTAGATTCTTACTTCTTTTTAAAGTTCGGATGCTGCTGCCAATGCAATGATTTACAACTACAAGTACGGTTTCAGCGGGTTCTCGGCCAGACTCACGAAAGAACAAGCTGATATTCTTCCCGGTTAGACGCGTGTGTGTGTGCGCTAGAGAGAGAGAGGAGGGAGTATAGGTTATCCTGATATATTTCAGTATATTTTAAAACAAATATAACTTATAAACTATAGATTGTACACAAACTTTATCTTCATTCGATTTTCTTAATTGTAGCTATGTCTGAAGTAATAAGTATATATCCTAGTAGAAGTCTCAAGCTTCTCACTACTCGCTCTTGGGACTTCCTCGGTCTTCCTCAAAACTTGGACCTGAACAGCGATGTGATCGTAGGAATCCTGGACACTGGTATATACATTTAAGCATATATTATGAGTTGAATGTATTATTAAACTTTAAATTCTTGTGTGCATGTGTGTGTGTGTGTGTGTGTGTGTGTGTGTGTGTGTGTTCTTGACGCTGTAACCAGGTATTTGGCCTGAATCGGAAGCTTTCGAGACACTGGACTTGGACCTGTACCTGCTCGATGGAGAGGCTCTTGTGTCAATGGGCCGGGAAATGCATCTAATTATGTCAATTGCAGCCGGTAAGAACACACACATATATGTATGTTGTATGTGCGTGTAACTAGTCTGTTTATAACTCGATGTACAGAAAGATTATTGGAGCTAAATACTACAAAGCTGGCCTTTCTCCGAATGCATCAGTGGGTACACAGCAAGGGATGGAGATGGCCATGGAACAGCAACGAGCTCTATAGCAGCAGGGATGCCTGTGCAGAATGCAAGCATGCTCGGATATGCACAGGGCACTGCCAGAGGAGGTTTCCCTGCAGCAAGAATAGCAATGTACAAGGTGTGTTGGGGTTTCCAGTGTTATGACATGGACATAGTGAAGGCTCTGGACGATGCTATACACGATGGGTAGATATACTCTCCTTGTCACTTGGTGGGATCCGCTTGTGTATAGCATGGATAGTATTGCTATTGGGGCTTACCACGCTATTGAGAGAGGCATAGTGGTCTCCTGTGCGTGTCGGAACAGTGCAATAGCTGGTTCTGTTACGAATGCGGCTCCTTGGATTCTAACAGTCGGTGCTAGCACAATCGACAGGATATGCAATAAGTAAGCTCTTTGTGTGATTTTATTAGTACTATATTTATATTTTATAAACAAGACATATCATATTGACATACTGGTCTGTTATATACAGGACTGGAACATTTCCTTACAAGCCTGCACCTATTGCTGCAGATTTCACATCTCGAGGACCCAACAGTATTAGCCCAGACATTATCAAGGTAAATTATGGCATTAGTAGAAGTTCTACATTATGTACATATGCTTATTATTGTTAAATATATGTATTGAAGATCTGTTTATATGTGTATGTTGAGTTCTTTTACTGCTTTACAGCCTGATGTAACTGCTCCAGGAGTGGATATCTTAGCGGCTTGGAGTGGGGGTGCTCCAGCATTGTATCCATTTAACTCCACATCTCTGAATCGTTTGTGTATGTGGACTACGCAATTGCATCAGGAACATCATTTGCCTGCCCTCACGTCACCGGGGCAGTTGCATATCTAAAGTCTACCCATCCAACTTGGAGCCCAGCAGCTCTTAAATCTGCACTCATGACAACAGGTAATCCTATTATAATTACTAGTGTGTGTATTGGGTGCGTGCGTGCGCGTGTGTATGAGAGTACATAAAGTGTGGATATGAAAGTACAAGAGCAGTCTCTCTCTCTCTCCTCTCTCTCTCTCTCTCTCCACACACACCACTACGTATGAATGCTAAGTAACTTGTTTACAGCAACTGCTACTGATGGCACCAACAATCCAATAAGAGAGGAAAATGGAACACCAGCAACTGTGTTCAGCATTGGATCAGGTGAAATCCAACCAGTTAAAGCGGCTGACCCAGGGCTCGTATACGATACTATACCGGTCGACTACATACTCTACCTGTGTAGTGCAGGCTACACCTCCTCACAGATACAGAACATAACAGGTGACAGTGCAGTCAGTGTCCTGAGGACAGCTCCCTTGTAAGCCTCAACTATCCGTCTATCGGTTTCCATAACCTGGTCGGATCGCGCACCGTTCAACGGACAGTTACCAATGTTGGAGGCAGCGGTTCAGTTTATCGTGCTAAACTGGCGCCGCCAACAGATCCACGTGTCTCTGTCACGTGTCTCCCGAAGAGCTTGTGTTTACAAGCTGGGGACAAAGACTGTCGTTCAATTTGACCTTGACGACGTCAACTGACTTACGTTCAGATGAGCTGACGTGGTGTTTTCTTCGTTGATTTGGGAGGACGGAACACACAGTGTTCGAAGCCCCATAGCTGTCTCTATTCTCTAGTTGTATATGACTTTAATGGGTCAGGCTAATGATTTTTATTAATTGTTGTGCATGCTAGTACTGTTGGAGATCTCTCTCTCTCACACACCACACATGTGTGTGTGTGTGCGTGCGTGGCGTAGTACATCTATTGACGTTGTCGATGTGCCCATATAGTTGAAATTGCCAGCTTTGGCTTTAAAGACTTCGAAGTTTGTTGGAATAATGCAACACACTTAGTTCCACATAACTATACTACTAGTTTTGTCCGATATCCGGCTTTGTGTTTATTCTTTTACTAACCTTTGTTGCTTGCAAAGCAACTGAATTCAATGCAAAGGTACTTACTTCTTACTGCAGTTGTGCTCCCTCTCCCTCTCCCTCTCCCTCTCCCTCTCTCTCTCTCTCTCTCTCTCCCTCGCTCTCTCCCTCACTCCCCCCCCGGTACAACAACGCTACCTGGCTGTTGATCAACCAGTTCTGGTTGAACAGTGCAATTACCATTCATATCTTCCTGAACTTCAACTCGGCACTGCTGAACTTCTTTCTCATGTTCCTCATTAGTGAGATGTTAAGCAGTTTTACGTAACAAAGGAGAGAAATCATATACCCCGCCATCCAAGAAGCCAATAAGGGACTCAATATGTCAAGGCTACACGTTGGAACAGAGATTCAGGTTCCACTCAGGTGTGCATGTTCGTCGTCGGTGTTGCTGGTAACTTACGTGTTGGATCCAAAGAAAAGACAGTACACACCTGGCCGGGAGTTTGGTCTGCCAGAGACGGCCGTGTCGTCGAGAACAACGTAACAGAACCCCTCACCACTGGCACGCTCTTGATACCAGTGAAAGACCGTGAAAGGCTTCTCCTCCCGAGGCCAGCACCGGTGCCAGAAGAAGCAGCACCGCCCCGGCATTGCCTGCCGGTCCCCGACTGGAGGTTCATTCTTGGCATCCTGTGCGGGGTGATCGTAGCACTTGGTATAGTAACAACACTATGCACGATCCTCTTCATGAGGATCAGAGACGACAAGAAGTCGACATCCGTGGTCGTGGTGGTGAACTTACATCCCACTCTGGTAAGTTCAGAAAGGAACCAGAAGCTACGACGTGGTGGACGAACGTAGGCTGGTGTGGTACAGTTTCGAGGAGATACTGCAAGCGACACGCGGGTTCGATCCGTCCCTCAGGATAAGCGACTCGTGTGTCTACGTAGGTGTTCTTCGCGGGAGTAAGGTAGCCATCAAGAGGACCTGGAACGGCTCCATTGCGAGAGGGATACTAAGTATCTTGTGTAGAGTCCACCATGTAAATCTGGTCTCACTGGTCGGCGCGTGTCATGAACCATCCTCCAAGCAGTCGTTCCTTGTGTACGAGTTCGCCGAGAGAGGCTCCCTCGACCAATATCTGCATTCACCTTCTACTGTTCCCTGTATCGAGTACGGACTTGCCGTGCCGTTACAAGGATACAGACGGAGTTGAAGACGACACCGCTGGCATGGAAGACAAGGTTACACGTCGCAGTTGACGTAGCAAACGAGCTTGAGTACCTGCATGAGTACACGAACCCGGGCTTCGTGCATAAGAACATAACAAGCAGCAACATCCTCCTCGACTCGGACTACCGGGCAAAGGTTGCAAACTTCCACACGGCAACAACGTCCGACGTGTCCGGGGAGGAGCCCATCAGTACTACCAGAAGTTTCATTGGGACACATGGATATTCGCGCCTGAGTATATCTCAAGTGGGACGTTCTCCACAAAGACGGAGCGTTTGGAGTTCTGTTGATGGAGCTTTTAACAGGCTTGCCGCCGGTTGTCACCACAGTGGCACCGTCCGACACAAAGAAAACATCGTCGGACAGGCTGACCTTGTCCGACGTGATGTTTCCGGTTATCGATAACGATCTTGTGCACTGGATAGACCCAATGATTATAAAGGAACCAGACTTTGGGTTGCATACTGCAACTAAAATTGCATCTCCCGACCTGCGACCCATCATGAAGTATGTATCTCTTTCCCAGCTACTGTGATTAAATATATATACTAAGGATGGAGTTTTTATGTGTTTATTGTTTACATGGGCACAGACACACGCGCGCACAGGCACATGTTATGTGTGTTTGAAAGATAATATATAGTTTACATATAATATTCTTGCCAAGTGTCACATCCTTCAAATGGTACCTATATATATAGAGAGAGAGTTACTTGCTCTTGCTGTACTCAAATTCTATATGCAAACAGTCCACAATTCCAACTTCCATCTACAATTAAATAATGACTATTAAAAAAAATAGTATCATAATGTCAAATATATATAGTTAAATAATGTAAGAAGTAAAAGTTCAAATTTCTTTTTAAAATTGTCCAGAATTACCTTTTAATATGAATCTAAAAACAACTTAGTTATACAATTAAACATTTATAAACCATGTAATCTATGTACTCAGATAAGTAGGAAACGTACATATACGGTATATATTTACGTATGTATACAAATACCGTATATATTGTATATTATACCTCTAACATTGGTTCTATTGTTAAGGTTCACAAGGCATTTCCACTGAAGAAAACTCAAAGTGATATACATTACGCTCCAGTTAACTCTCCTGGCACGAACAACTATCGTACTAATTCTCTTAATTAGTTTTAAAAAAATAACATAATATTAATAATAGTAATTAATAACAATAACTTGAAGTATCACACACACACACACACACACACGTCTTAAATAGTATATACAAAACCATACCAAGAGAGGTAAACTCATAGAAGTTACCACAGTCAAAATAAAGCTCTGTGAATAAATTCTAAATAAATAAATAATAAAATTTACTTACTCAATCTTCACACCGGTATGCTCTAGATTCCTTCCAGCAGCACATCTATATGCAACTGTATATATGAATCAATACATATAATATGTACAAGGTGTACATGCATACATATATCTACGTGTGTGTGTGTGTCTATATATATATGTATGTATGTATGTATTATGTTTAAAGACCTCCAGTAATGGTGTCTTGGTATGGAAGACAGCAGGTCATTGTCCTTCTGAAAGTAGACACACACACACACATATACATTATATGTGTGTGTAGTTCATATGTAAAAATGACCTACATGTGTACTATGAACTAGATTGATAGAGATTGTATAATAATGTGTATGTGATATATGATTTATATGATATATTTGCATACCATATTTATGTTATATATATACATATACAACTTTCATATTATATATGAAGTCGTTATAAATGAGAAAAACGAAAAAAGTTATGACATGGCTTGGATATTTTTCATGTTTCACATTGATGATATAAGGATAAGTTTAAAATATGATATCTATATTAGAATATTATTTATGAGAAATAAAATATATAAACAGATAAGTCAGATAATGCATAATTATTATTATGTTTATGTATACATAGTGTACATACATTTATATGTTCATGAAAAAAAATTTAATTCCTTTATAAACGTGTCCAAATATATATGTGTGTGTGTGTAAGTTTCATAATTCTTTTAATATTTATAATTAAAGCATTTATTATAATTACAATTTACTACTTTCATGTGTTTATATATATATATATATATATATATATATATATATATATATATATATATATATAGTGTTTTCCCGATTATTACAATGTATTATTAAATAATATATATTTTATATATATGTAAGTGTGCATACATATAACTATAAATTTCTGTTTCGATTTTTTTTGAATTCTAATTTAAAGATTTTTAAAAAATTATTATTATTTGCTGTTCTTTCTTACCCCGAGGATAAATAGTTTAAAATAAATTTAGCATATTCTAACATATTTCTAGCTAATTCAAGTATATTCTAATAATATTTACATATATTTTAAGTCAAATTTATGAAGTGGAGTTTCCAATAATCCTAGGTAGATGCCGTTCTTCTATCTACTTACAAGTGATGGCAAAGCCAAGGCTCTTACATTGGCTTGTTCTAGCGAATAATAATATATTTAATTAGTTACTGAACTGTGTTTTTAGAAAATAAAAAGTATAGATAACACCCACAGAAACAATTTCATTAACTTATTAGCACAAAATTTAATAAGCTGGTTTAGTTTAGTAAATGTGAAAGGAGTTACTACAACTCATTTTCTCTCTCTACTTCTTCTATGGAGCTGACAGCGCCCGCAAGCAGGACTTCCTCATTGGTGTGGGAAGCTATGACATAACAGGTCCTTCAGCGGATGTAAACATGATGGGTTAAGGCGGCATACACTTGAGGCTACGATCTAGAGCATTCATTGTTGCAGAACCCGGCGGAGATCGTGTGGTCTACGTCAGCCTCGATGCGTGTATGGCTTCTCAAGCAGTCACTTCATCGTTATTTCTAATCGAAGGATAAGTAAGCCGTGTTTGCATGTGCGTGCGTGTGTGAATTATCAGATATGGAGATTTGTATAATGAGGTTTTAAGTGGCTTACACACACATTCAGGCCCTGGCGTCTATCGATTGCTAATGGGCCCATGAAACCCTAAGGCCTGGTTCTACTATGCTAAACCAAGGAGTTAATCATATATCTCTTTCTCCTTCTAGGATGACAATATAAATCGAAGTCCAAGTGCATACTTGAACAACCCAATTAACAAGTATAAAACCGATGTAGACAGAAAACATGTTCCTTCTTAAGTTCGTAGACGAAGAAAACGGTCCTGTTGGAGCTTTAAACTGGTTTCCCGTCCACTGCACTTCTATGAACAACAATAACACACTCATAAGTGGTGATAATAAAGGAGCAGCTTCACGTTTTATGGAGGATTGGTTTCAAGCAAATCAGTCTAAGATCACCCGCAAATTACATTCAACTGGTAAGCTTTCGTGTAATGTATGTATATATGTACGTATTTAACGTTCCAATTAGGTTATTGTTCTACTGCAGTGGACCGCGTAATGTTTATAAAAACTAAGGTTAAAGGGTTCTTCATATAGTAACATACTTTCTATCTAGGTAAATGGCAACGAGTGAGGGCAAATAGTAAGTTTATAGCAGCTTTCGCACAAACAAATGAAGGAGATGTATCTCCAAATGTACTTGGTGCTTTGTGCAGACACTGGTTTACCGTGACTTTAACCACAGTACGTGTAATGGTCGCAGCCAGCTTTGTATTGGACGTGGACCTGGGTAATCTCTCTCACTCACACACACGCACGCACGCACGCGTGTGTATTGACTATCAATACTTTGCCAGCACAAAGATAATAGCAGAGAGGCAAATGCAGAAGGCAGTAGATTTTTTATAAATGCAAAAGAGAAGGTGTTTGGACAAGTGCGTTATAGACATACATACGTGGATTTTACAAACATCAGTATTGGACAAGCTGTCACTTGTCCTGCTGCTATGGGATTTAGCTTTGCTGCTGGTACTACAGATGGACCTGGAGCATTCTCGTTTACACAAGGAGATACTCAAGTAAGTTATTTTATTATTATTATTATTATTCAATTAATATTTTATTATTAATTTTTATTGCAGGGAAATCCATTTTGGAAGGCTGTTGGTTCGGCACTGAAGAAGCCAAGTAAACACCAAGTGACATGTCAAAGTCCGAAACCGATCTTGCTAGACACTGGAGAGATGTTTGAACCATATGCATGGGCAGTAAGTACACGCACACGTACACACACACATGCATAACTAAATTTGCTATTTTGTAGCCAGCCATTCTTCCATTGCAAATACTGCAAGTTGGACAAGTCTTTTACTCTCGGTCCCTGCAGGTAAATTTTCATATGTTTAACAACGCCAACGCACACCACACACGCACACATCATGAACGTCATATACAGAGTTTACCACCATGGCTGGGAGACGTCTAAGGGATGCAGTCAGGCCACCTTGATTGAGGAAAGCAATGGAAAGTACAATGAGAACAACATACACGTTGTGATTTCTGGACTTACAAATACATATTCATCATATGTGACAACATATGAGGAATACCAGGCTCAAAGATATATATATATTAATTATAGATCGATAAATGTGTTATATTCAGGGTGCTTCAACATTGTATAGACCTCATACATTGAGTGCATATATTCAATTTTCACTAAGTTAGCAACAGTTCTGATACATGACTTGGAATTAGAACCTGGACCACAATCACCTTACTTATCGACCAGCAGTTATCATTTCTACCTAGTGTGATATTGGACTCCACCCCAGCTGGAATCAACTTCGGGACATTTTCCAAATAACTCTTATTAATATTTCTCAATATTAAGTTACATTTATAAACATATTAATAAAGAATATAGAGATATACGTATGTACTGCAATTATTCTCGAGTTCTTATTCTACATGTTACTACTAATTCTCACTCACCACAAACACACACACACACATATGCTAAACCCTAAAACCTAAACATTGGTTGAAATGAAGGGTGCAGATGACAAATGGATTTCTATGTACGACAACGATGACTGGAATGTTAAGTTTGTATGGCAAAAGCCTTCGCAGTTAAGTCCAGAAAGCTCATATGGCAAAAGCCTTTGCACAAAGAAAGTGGATCATTTCCGTTGCCGGGATTTGAACCCGGGTCGCTCGGGTGAGAGCCGAATCCTAACCGACTAGACTACAACGGATTTTTTAATTATGAGGGCTTAAACGTATATATACTAACATATTATTATAAGAATAAGGGAAAATTACACAAATTTATCATATTTACATATATATCCTTAAAAAATTTATATTACATATATACCCCTCTCAAAATTATAAATTTATATATATACCTTTGAAAAAATTTAATTGTAATATTTTGACTTTTAAATAATAATATTAATTAAAAATATTTTTTCATACATAATATATTGCAAATGAAATAATTAAAGTTTATTTAGTATTAAATATCAAAAATTTGTCATAATAAAAATGAAATATTATATAATATTTATAATTATATATATTTAAGCCTGAATTAGTGGATGAGAGACACCAAGTATCCGATGTGAGAACCGTCCTCACCACTGGCACCGGCATTTCCAGAACTAATTGGATAATTGGAAATTATATCAATTAGAGGGTCAGTTCTATATTTTCCTTATTTAAATATAGGAAAGGGTAAAACGGTAAAGGTTACAGCTCACTTAATTAAGATTCGACCTAAAACAGGGGTTTAGGGTTTAAAGATCTAAACCTAAAACAGGGGTTTAGGGTTCTCCGATGGCGGAGAGGAAGAAGGTAGTCCTCGTGACAGGGGCGTCCTCGGGGCTGGGGAAGGAATCGCCCTTGCATTTGTACGGCATGGATCGTACAGAGTCATCCTCGCGGCGAGGAGACGGAGATGCTGAGTCTGTGTGTGATGAAATTGGATCTAGAGAGATTGCCAGGCCTCTGCAGCTTGATGTGAGTGCTAGCGATCAGTCTATTGATTCCTCTATTGAGCAAGCTTGGCAGTTCTTTGGTTCGATTGACGTCCTCGTCAATAATGCAGGCATTAGAGGTAAGCTCTGACATGACTATGTATGTTATCTTTGCGTGTATGTGTTTAAAAATACATATTATGTTCAACAGTAATACCAACATATTTTTTAACATTCTTTACCAGCTATTGATTATATATCTAATTATATAGAGAGACAATTCAGCTTAAGTAACTATATTCTATGAAGCAGCATAGCATATTGCTTTTGAACTAGTACCGGTAGTATACATATTTCATAAAATACACATACACACACACTTACACACACTTACACACACAGAGAGGAGACAACATGTTTATATTTTCATACACGTTTTATCTATGTGTATGTGTAGTATAGAGATATATTAAAGCCAAATATGAATTCTCTCTCTCTCTCTCTCTCTCTCTATATATATATATATATATATATATAGAGAGAGAGAGAGAGAGAGAGAACAATGAAACTCAGCTTAAGTTGCATATCATATTGGTAATATATATATATATTCCAGAAAATACACAACATACACACAGAGAGGTGTGAGGTCGTTCCCACGAGACAGCATGTTTATATCTTTTACATACACGTTTTTATCTATGTGCGAGTGTAGAGAGATAGACATATACATGCATACATGCATATTGTATTTGCTTAATAAGCCAAATATAAATGAAGTATTTTATGATAGTACAACAATTGTGATAACACAGTTTTACAGGGGCAGTGAAATCGCCACTGGAACAAGACGAAGAAGAATGGAACAAGGTCTTCAACACAAACACTAGAGGTACATGGCTTGTTTCTAAAGCAGTTGCAAAGAGAATGGTTTACTGCAAAGAAGGTGGTTCAATCATAAACATTTCTTCTACCTCTGGTGATCGTGGTGTTTACCGGGTGGCATTGCATATGCAGCTTCTAAAGCTGCTGTAACCGCATGACACAGGTATACGGATATATACACACGTATGTGTGTACACATATGTACATATATATACTTACAGTGTATGGCTTTGGAGCTGGGGAAGTTAACATACGGGTGAATGCAATTGCGGCGGGTATATTTCGATCTGAGATAACAGACAAGCTGCTCGAACAAGAGTGGGTTCACCAGGTTGCGAGCAAGATTGTTCCTCTGGGGCGTTTCGGACAGACATCTCCTGATCTGACTTCTCTGGTTCTCCTTCTCGCTCATGATTCTTCTGCTTATGTTACTGGTGCTCTGTTCCATGTCGATGGTGGGCAGACTCTGGCTGGGATCCCACTCTGGTCTTCCTTATAGGTGTGCGTGCGTGCGTGCGTGTGTGCAACATTATTAACTCACGGTATTACGGTGGTTTATACACGACCTCTTTGCTGGGATCCCTCTTTGGTTTTCTTTATAGGTATTCTTTCAACTATGTAAATATAGTCATTAATTCCTTGATATATAATATGTATGTGTGTCTGCGGAGTGTTTGCATACATACATCTACATTTCATAATGAAAACACTATATAAAAAATGAATTCTGCAAGTTATTTAATGTAATTTATTAATTTTTATTTATATCGAGGAAGTTTATAAGCCATGTTTCGTTTACATTATATAAAAGTTCACTCCCAATCTTATAAAGAGTCCTTTAGACGTCTTAATTATCAAATCTGAAAATAAGAAATTAAATTATTACTTTTATCATATACTTTTGATTTTAGTTTTTAATGCTAAATTGTTCTACACAATTAAAATCTATAAACATTTATATAAATAATAACAAATATACTTTATAATGTAACAAAGCTCAATTGTCGTTCAATATTTTATCATATATTTTGGTGATAACAATATTGATATTTAATAATATGAATATAGTTGCAAAATAATAACATGAAATTTAAAATTTAAATGTGTTGTTAACATATGATTATTTTCTATTTGATTATAAAATAAGTATGACATTACAATGCAGATTATGTTTGCAACCAGAAACAGATTCACCGCATTTTTTTCTCGAGTTTATACATACTTGTTACAACTCCTTGGTACGCACAAGCACACACACGTGTATATATACATGCATATATTATTGGATAATGTACCAAGGAAGGACGGAGTATTTAACTAGGTTTGTGAATACGAATTTAGACGAGTCATTTTACAATATATATGTGTATATATATACATACTAAATGAATCCCTTTGAAATATTCCATGTTAATCACTTTGCCATTTTTAATAAAAATTACGAGATTTTTCTTTATATAGTTTTATAAACTATGTAATTTAATAATAAATAATAAATTTAAAATTAAAACACTATTTAAACACAATTTATACTACATAATGAATGTAATATGTTATTACTTTGTAGCTTTAGAAAAGTATGTGTGAAATGCACATTACATATTGGTGTGCAGGTATACTTTGCAAAATTAAGGGAGAGAGCTGGATAAACTAGTAAATGACGATATATATATGTGTGTGTGTGTGTAACAAATATTTAAAATTTTAAACTTTTGTTGATAACCATTAAACTTTGATTGATATCCAAGCTTCTTTTAAAAAAACACAATTATAATTATAATTCAAAATTGAAATAAAATCTTAATTAGAAATTCTAATAAAATTTAAGACTTTAAATAATCTAAATAAAATATATTCTTGAATATACTCGGTGGTTAACATTCACAATGAGATATTTTAACTTTCTGTCAATTTAGTATTTTGAATAAAATTTAAAAGTCATTCATCATATTTCAAATTTTTTTAATTAATATTTTTAAATGTCATAAATAAAATAGAATGGATGTCATTTAATTACAGTGTACTTTATCACCTTTCTTATCCGATATATATATATATGTGTGTGTGTCTGCCGAGTGTTTATAGATAGATAGATAGATAAAGACACACACATGTATATAAACAAAATAAGAATGAATCAGGTGATAGAAAATGCATATTATGTATATAGAAAAGAATTAGGAATATTTTTAAGAATATTATCTGACATATATTTTGAAGAATATTGCACTTTTATAAAAGATCTAGCCAAAGTCATTCCATTTATATCAACTTATTTATTTTTTTAATATAATATAATAAGTTGTGTAAGATCCACGTGTACTGCTGCATTATGCACGTACTATTGTTAGGATAGTGGATTTTGATAGCCGTCGGATTAAATTTAATCCAATGGCTATCAAAATCCATTATGCTAAGAATAGTACGTGCACATGCAGTCATACACGTGGATCTTAATCATCCCTTCCTTTTAGAAGGGTTTAAGTAAAGAGGCCAGATCTGGAGGAACATTAGGAGGAGGCACTGGTGGATTGGTAATTGTAGCACAACTTGTTCCCATATAACAAAATGCTTCAACCATTGCACATATACAAATCTCCGGAGGATCGGGTTGAATGTCTGCCGAACCTCATAAACTTGTGGCCCTACTTGCCGTAGCACTCGATATGGTCCTTTCCACTGAGGAAAGAGACTCTTAACTAAACCACGTATCGTAAGCTTGGGAAAAATGAACTAACACCAGAGGATGATGATGCGAGTTGTAGCGTTGTTGTTGTCCTACTTGTATGCGGCCCAAGTGTTTCTGCTGACTCTGCACGAACCAATGGAAGAATGCTTGTTGTCAGATACTGATCCCATGACCTAGCATCAGCAGCTCGCAGTAACCGAGAAGGCAAACTCAACTCTGTTGGCAACACTGGGTCATGACCATACAAGAGCTTATATGGGGAAGTACCATGGAACTTTGAACCCAGTAACATAAGCATATCGGAGAGACGGCAGATAACCATCCCAATTTGAATGTTGAAAGTTCACATACTTCACGATCATCCCCTTGAAGGTTCTGACGAGCCGTTCCACTAAACCATCTGTCTAAGGATGATAAAAGCACTTGTGAAAGTGTGGTGTATCCCTAGTCAAGATGTCAAAACATGAAATGCCTCAGCCATAAATGCAGACCATTATCTGAGAGAATTCACTCCAGACAAGAATGTTAAAACACAACCCGATTAAGGAGAAACTAACAACAACAGAAGTAGTCGCACTAGCAAGAGCACCAACTTCTACCCAACAGTTAGGTAATCAGAACAATAATAACATACTCATTACCAGCAGTTGACTGCGGAAAATCAAATGCCACCAACTCAAATGGACGAGAAACTACAATTGACTCTAACCGTCCTTCCGAGGCACATGGGGGAGTATTGCGAGCTTGGCACCACACACAGGCACATACCGAATCACATCTCCTCGCAGCTCCGGCCAATAGAAAAATCTGCACAGCTTCTCCATCACCCGACGATGTCCATGTGCCCGCGAAGAATGGAGAGTTATGGTAAGCAAGGAAACGTGGAATGAAGACTGAAGGCACACCAACTGCAAAGGATCATCTGGATCAGTCCTTACAAAATAAAGAAGGTCATCTTGAAGGCGATACTGCAAATGTAAATGCCTGAAAGGCAAGTCATCAGCAAGTGATGCAGAATTCTCAAACCCATCACGAAGCCTTCGAATCCACTCAAACCTTATCTAAAGACGGCAAATTAACTCTGCATTCTGCGAACACTGAATGTCAAGCACAGCAATTGCTGATGGTATAGAATCTTCGTCCAAAAAGTCCACTGAAGCTGGAACAACTAGTTCCTCTGGGGAACAGAAAAGATAAAAGGTGGAAGAGGAGCCGGGAAAGACCATCAGTATCAGCCATGGAACTTCCTGGGCAATGAACAACTTCAAAGTCGTAAATTTGAAGTTTTAAGGCCCACCGAGCAGTACGACCAATCAAATTCTTCCGCTTCAAACAACGAAGTGACTGCTACATGATCGCCTTCCAACAACGTCCACGAACCATGCAAGTAGGCATGAAGCTTCTCAAAACCCCAAACTGCTGCACACTCCTTTTCTGTCGTGGAGTAATTCACCTTTGCTGGTTGCAATGTACGACTGATGTATGTAATGGGATGTCGTTGGCTAAGAACACTTGTACTCTCCTGCATCAATACGCCCCCGAGGTCGATGTCAGAAGCATCTACATGCAAGATGAAAGGACGGGTGTAATCCGGGTACGCCAAAACTGGAGGAGTCGTCAACAACTCTTTGAGATCTACAAATGCCTGCTTGCAATCCTTAGACCAAACAAAAGAAGTCATTAATGATTTCAACAATGCGCGCAACGGTGTAGTATGATTTGAAAGATGATCCACAAAACGACCCAGATATTGTACCTTGCCAAGAAAGCATTGCACATCATTTACACACTTTGGCGTAAGGAACTTCAAAACTACAACTAGTTTGTCAAGATCAATTAAACCTTCACGTGAAATGTGATAACCCAGATAAGTGGTGTGCTTTGATCTAAACACACATTTAGATGGCTTTCAACTTCAAACCAACTTCCCGCAGCGATCCAAAACCTTACGTACATCACAATGACATCTCCTCCCACGTTCCATCCGAATGGATCAAAACATCATCGATGAAATCGGCAGTCACCTCCGGCATGTCGCAAAGAACCTCGTCCATCATACGCTGGAAAGTTGCTGGAGCATTGCTCAAACCGAAAGGCATCACCAGAACTCGTACAGGCCAAATGGTGTCGAAAAGCAGTCTTGGGAATGTCCATGTCAGCCATCGGAACTTGCCAATATCCAGATGCGAGATCTAACTTGGTGAACCAACGGCTCCGCCCCAGTCGATCCAAAAGGTCTGCAGTATGAGGAAGTGGGTACACATCTGAGACGGTTACCTCATTTAACGGGCGATAGTCAATGCAGAATCGAACGCTCCCATCAGGCTTCGTCACAAGGTGAGGTTCGCACGCCCAAGGACTTCGAGACTTCCGGATAACACCCTTCTCCAACATCTCTTTGACATTCGCTCGTAAGATCTTGAGCTCCTTTGGTCGACGCCGAACAGGTACCTTGATTGGCCTAGCTTCTCCAGTTGGAATAGGGTGGCGTGTCGCAATCTTGGCCCCAGATGACAAGTCGAAGTTGAAAAGATCAGCATACTCCTTCTTGAGTTGATCAACAACTACAGCACGACGATCATCTGATGGATCCAAAGAAGAAAAGGAAGAGCATGAAGGGAAAATGGTTGGAAAATAGGGTGAGACAAAAGTGATGGAAGCAGAGGTGGAAGCAGATGGACGAAGTGGAATAGAAGTAAGAGGAATGGAAGAAAGACGAGGGAGAGTCAAACAAGGGGGAGACTTTTCAAAGTCACACTTGGCATGATTGCGAACCAATCCATACCAAGAATAAGGTGAAAAGCTTGACTCGGCACCACCCCAAAAGATTGAAGCTCGAGCTCATGATCATCCACACGAACAACAATGTCCACTTCATCCTGCGAACAAACATGAGTGTGTTTGTTGCCCAAATGCATGTTTGAAGATCTCTTCCAATCTCCACGAGTTGCAATGTCCAAACCATTGTACGACTGCAACGCCGTCCCTTGAAGACAAGTAAGAAACTCGCACAAACACTGAGCATTGTCCCACGAATGATATGTAGCAACCATAGTGAAGTGGTCAAACCAATGATACACATCATCTCCAAGATTTTCGCAAAAGAAATCCGACACCTTTAATTGTCCCTACGGAGTGCTCAGATAATGGTCCTGCATTTACGGCTAGTAGGGCCAAGGTTTATGAGGTTCGGCACGACATTCAACCCGATCCTCCGAGATTGTACATGTGCAACGGTTGAAGCATTTTGTGCAACGGTTGAAGCATTTGTGCAACGGGAACAAGTTGTGCCGTCTACAGATCCACCAGTGCCTCCTCTCTGATGTTCCTTCAGATCCGGGCCCGTCTACAAAGAACCCTAACCAACTTACACCCTTCCGAAAGGAGGGGATGATGTAAGATCCACGTGTACGGTTGCGTGTGCACATACTATTATTAACATAGTGAATTTTGATAGCCATCGGATTGGATTCAATATGGACCACTCGCTCTTATATATAAGTTAGGGTTTCTGAACTAATGGATATACACATTTTTATATTCCGAGCTCTCACAGTTGTTTTTTCTTATTTTATTATGTTTGGTATATATATATATTTAAGCCCTCAGTTTATATATGTAATTAAAATTCGTTGTAGTCTAATCGGTTAGGATACTCGGCTCTCAACCGAGCGACCCGGGTTTCAAATCCTGGCAACGGAAGTTTTTATTATTGTTCTTTGTGCATTATGGTTAACGACTGACACATACATCCCGTTGTATATACATCTAAACTTATGAGTTAAGCTTATACTACTGAATTACGACGTTTAAATATATCTAAGATAACTATACATTGAAACTTATATTATATACATATATATTAATAATGTGTAAAGAATTATTCATGCCACATGGAAGGAGCTTGAGGTTCCTATGAAAGTAAACGTGTCCTAGCAGTGGTTTATAGGCGCTAAAGTGACGGATCCTGTAAACACCAGATGCCGCATCTGCAGGAATCTCCCATTTAATAGTCGCAAAGCTTTCTGGACTTAACTGTGAAGGCCTTTGCCATACAAACTTGACACTCCAGTCATCGTCGTCGTACATAGAAATCCATTTGTCATCTGCATCCTTCATTTCAACCAATGCAAACGTTCTATCTGTCATCAGATCGTTCCTTGGGCAACCTGTCCAAAACACTGCCTCTGCTGTGTCACCCTTTGTATGTTCCATTTTTAGTCACGTCCTGATCAATGTGGTCAATCTCTATGTTAAACCCTCATTTATTTAGGGTTTAGTATATCTCTCTAAACATTTAGGGTTTAAGGCTTTACTTGTAAAAGTTCTCTCTCTAAGGCCATTTCTATGCTAAACCGTTTAGGACTTAACATGTGACTCCCTAACCCTAAATGTTTAGGTCTTAGGTTTAGCATATATATAATAATATTGTGTATGTATGTATGTATGAATGATAATGTACATATTAGTAGTAGCATGTAGAATAAGAACTCGAGAATAACTAGTGTATATATATATGCAGTACATACGTATATCTCTATCTTTATTAATATGTTTATAAGTGTAACCTAATATTAAGAAAATATTAATAAGAGTTACTTGGAAAATGTCTCCGAAGTTGATTCCAGTTGGGGTGGAGTCCAATATCACACCAGGTAGAAATGATAACTGCTGGTCGATCAAGTAAGGTGGTTGTGGTCCAGGTTCTAATTCCAAGTCATGTATCAGAATTGTTGCTAACTTAGTGAACAATTGAATATATGCACTCAATGTATGAGGTCCATACAATGTTGAAGCACCCTGAATATAACACATTTATCGATCTATAATTAATATATATAATTTTACTTACTTCATATCTTTGAGCCTGGTATTCCTCATATGTTGTCACATATGATGAATATGTATTTGTAAGTCCAGATATCACAACGTGTATGTTGTTCTCATTGTACTTTCCATTGCTTTCCTCAATCAAGGTGGCCTTGACTGCATCCCTTAGACGTCTCCCAGCCATGGTGGTAAACTCTGTAATATGACGTTCATGATGTGTGCGTGTGTGTGTGCGTTAGCGTTGTTAAACATATGAAAATTTACCTGCAGGGACCGAGAGTATAAAGACTTGTCCAACTTGCAGTATTTGTAATGGAAGAATGGCTGGCTACAAATAGCAAATTTAGTTATGCATGTGTGTGTATACGTGTGTACGTGTGTGTACTTACTGCCCATTGCATATGGTTCAAACATCTCTCCAGTGTCTAGCAAGATCGGTTTTGGACTTTGACATGCCACTTGGTGTTTACTTGGCTTCTTCAGTGCCGAACCAACAGCCTCCAAAATGGATTTCCCTGCAATAAAAATTAATAATAAAAAATAATTGAATAATAATAATAATAAATAAAAATTACTTGAGTATCTCCTTGTGTAAACGAAAAATGCTCCAGGCCCATCTGTAGTACCAGCAGCAAAGCTAAATCCCATAGCAGCAGGACAAGTTACAGCTTGTCCAATACTGATGTTTGTAAAATCCACGTATGTATGTCTATAACGCACTTGTCCAAACACCTTTCTTTGCATTTGTAAATAAATCTACTGCCTTCTGCATTTGCCTCTCAGCTATTATCTTTGTGCTGGCAAAATCATCTGGATATCTGAACACTATTGCTAGTCAATACACACGCGTGCGTGCTGTGAGTGAGAGGGATTACCCAGGTCCATGTCCATACAAAGCTGGCTGCGACCATTACACGTACTGTGGTTAAAGTCACATGGTAAACCAGTGTCTGCACAAATGCACCAAGTACATTTGGAGATACATCTCCTTCATTTGTTTGTGCGAATGCTGCTACAAACTTATTATTTGCCCTCACTCGTTGCGATTTACCTAGATAGAAAAGTATGTTACTATATGAAGAACTTAGTTTTTATAAACATTACGCGGTCCACTGCAGTAGAACAATAACCTAATTGGAACGTTAAATACGTACTAAAACCTTACCAGTTGAATGTAATTTGCGGTGATCTTAGACTGATTTGCTTGAAACCAATCCTCCATAAAACGTGAAGCTGCTCCTTTATTATCACCACTTATGAGTGTGTTATTTTTTCATAGAAGTGCAGTGGACGGAAACCAGTTTAAAGATCCAACAGGACCGTTTTCTTCGTTTACGAGCTTAAGAAGGAACATGTTTCTGTCTACATCGGTTTTATACTTGTTCCTTTCTTCAATTGGATTGTTCAATGTATGCACTTGGACTTCGATTTATATTGGCATCCAAGAGCTCCCCTAGGAAAGTTATATAGAAAGAGAAAGAGATACATGATTAACTACCTTGGTTTAGCATAATAGAACCAGGTCTTAGGGTTTCATGGGCTTGTACGATGCTCTCCACAACCCCGCGAACAATCGCATCAAACGACTGCTGTACAAACCCAAGAGACGCAATGGAGTACAGAACATATTGCAAGTATCCACCGGGGCCTGAATGCGTGTGTATGCCACTTAAAGCCACATTCTTCTCATTATACAAATCTCCATATCTGATCATTCACTGTAAACACACACGCACGCACACGCACACACGGCTTACTTATCCTTCAATTTAGAAATAAGATAAAGTGACTGCTTGAGAAGCCATACAGGCATCGAGGCTGACGTAGACCACACGATCTCCGCCGGGTTCTGCCAACAATGAATGCTCTAGATCGCAGCCTCAAGTGTACACCGCCTGCAGTTTGGCTTGGATTCGCATAACCCCATCATGTTTACATCCGCGAAGGACCTGTTATGTCATAGCTTCCCACCCCAATGAGGAAGTCCTGCTTGGGGGCGCCATCAGTGCCATAGAAGAAGTAGAGAGAGAAAATGAGTTGCAGTAACTCCTTCCAATTTACTAAACTAAACCAGCTTATTAAATTTTGTGCTAATAATTAATGAAATTGTTTCTGTGGGTGTTATCTATACTTTTTTTTTCTTAAAAACACAATTCAGTAACTAATTAAATAAATATTACTATTCGCTAGAACGAGCCTGTAAGAGCCTTGGCTTTGCCATCACTTGTAAGTAGATAGAAGAACGCATCTACCGAGGATTATTGGAAACTCCCATTTTGTTTAGGCATAAATTTGAGATAATAATACTTAAAATATATTGTAGATATTATTAGAATATACTTGAATTAACTAAAAATATGTTAGAATATGCTAAATTTAATAAACTATTTATCCTTGGGTAAGAAAGAACAACAAAATAATAATATTTTTTTTAAAAATCTTTAAATTAAAATTCAAAGAAATCGCAACAGAAATTTATAGTTATACTTACATATTGTAAAAATATATATTAATATTACATTGTAAATAATCGGGAAAAACACTATATATATATAATATTTATAAACACATGAAAGTAGTAAATTGTAATGATAATAAATGCTTTAATTATAGATATAAAAGACTTATGAAAAATTACACACACACACACACACACACACATATTTGGATTTACATGTATGCACGTTTATAATTAAATTTTTTCCTGAACATATAATTGTATGTACATAAACATAATAATAATTATGCATTATCTGTTATTTTTTATATATTTTATTTCTCATAAATAATATTCTAATATTAATCATTATTTTAAATTTATCTTTGTATCATCAATGTGAAACATGAAAAGTATCCAAGCCATGTTATAACTTTTGTTCTTTCCTTTGTTTTTTCCATTTATAATTCACATATAATATACTTAAAAGTTATATATATATAATATACATAATATGGTATGCAAATATATCATATAACACATACACATTATTAATTATATCATATACTGATATATATATATATATATAAACACACACAAACACGTAAAATATAGTATGTATATAATATATGGTTCATATATACAGTTGCATATAGATAAGCTGCCTGAAGAATCTAGAGCATAGCGTGTGAAGATTGAGCTCCTGGACATTGGGTAAGTACATTATTATATTTATTATATATTATATTATTTGGAATTATCACAGAGCTTATTTGACCGTGGTAACTGCTATGAGTTACCTCTTTGGTATGGGTTTGTATACACGATTTAAACGTGTGTGTGTGTGGTGTGTGTGTGTGTGTGTGTTACTTCAAGTTAATGTTATTTTTTTAAACTAATTAAGAGGAATTAGTACGATAGTTGTTCGTGCCAGGAGAGTTACTGGAGCATAAAGTATTCACTTTGAGTTTTCTCAGTGGAAATGCCTTGTGAATCTTACAATGAAACCAATGTTAGACTCGGTATAATATACATTATATACGGTATTATATACATACGTAGTAATACCGTATATGTACGTTTCCCTCACGTGCTTAAGCTGACAGTCAGCCGAAACTACTTAACGAATATTACTGAGTACAGAGATTTCTGGGTAATTACATGGTTTATAAATGTTTAATTGTTGTTTCTATAACTTGCTTTAATCCAGGTTCATCGTCATCAACAACTCTATCAGGGTCAGTTATACATAATTATATAACTAACTTTTTTTTTTTAAAATTCATATTAAAAGTTAATTCTGGACGCGCTTGTTTCAATTAAAAAAAGATTTAACCTTTTTACTATTTTACATTATTTAGCTATATATATTTGACATTATTAATACTAGTTTTTTTTATAGTCATTATTTAATTGTAGATAGAAGTTGGAATTGAGGACTGTTTGCATTATAGGATTTGAGCACAGCAAGATCACGTAACTCTCTCTCTCTCTCTCCTCTCTCTCTCTCTCTCTCTCTATATATATATATATGAAGGATGTGATACTGAGAATATATTTCCTGTTTGTCCGGCAGAAAATTCGACATATGGAAATAGAAGTCCGACGAAAGGGAATGCACGGGATCAGGAGCGAACACATACACACAAACCGAAACTATTGCAAAATATGAACTCATGGGTGGTTCACCTGTTCTGTATTAATTTATTAATTATATGTAAACTATATATTATCTTTCAAAACACACATAACATACATGTGTGTGCATCGTGTGCGTGTGTTGTGTGTGTGTGCAGGTGAGTCTGTGCCCATAAGGCTGTTTTTGATCCCCGCGAATGTAAACACTAAATTAGCGTTAAGTATTACTTAAACTTGGATGATGAAGAGAGACGGTATTTGAAGTAACAAGAGTATCTTCTTGAGTTAAAAATAAATCACTTTAACATTAGAAGTACTTGTACATAAATAGAACTGTAATCGGGCTCTTTAGATTATTCTTGTTTTCTTTTTAAGCTAAAATAATTCACTTTAAAATCTAGAAAGTATTGTATACTTAAAAAATATCACCGAAAAAGTTTTAGATTATTCTTGTTCTCTTTTGAATTTTAAATAAATCATTTAAAATTTCAAAAGTATTTGTATATTAACAAAATATCGCAAAAAAATTGTGTTCTTTTCGAATTAAAATAAATCTCTTATTCTTGTTCTCTTTTCAAGTTAAAATAAATTACTTTAAATTTAAAAGTATTATTTATAAACATAAAAAGAATTTTAAAGTACATATATTTAATCACAATAGCTGGGAAAGAGAACACGCTACATACTTCATGGTGGTCGCAGGTCGGGATTGCTTGAAATACAAGACCTTGCAAGAGATGCCATTTTAGTTGCAATATGCAACCCAAAGTCTGGTTCCTTTATAAGCATTGGGTCTATCCAGTGCACAAGATCGTCGTCGATAACCGGACACATCACGTCGGACAAGGTCAGCCTGTCCGACGACGCTTTGTTTGTGTCGGACGGTGCCCCTGTACAACCGGCGGTAAGCCTGTTAAAAGCTCCATCAACACAACTCCAAACGCGTAGACGTCCGTCTTTGTGGAGAACGTCCCACTTGAGATATACTCAGGCGCGATATATCCATGTGTCCCAATGAAACTTCTGGTAGTACTGATCGGCTCCTCCCCGGACACGTCGGACGCCGTTGCGGTGTGGAAGTTTGCAACCTTCGCCCGGTAGTCCGAGTCGAGGAGGATGTTGCCGCTTGTTATGTTCTTATGCACGAAGCCTGGGTTCGTGTACTCATGCAGGTACTCGAGCCCGTTTGCTACGTCAACTGCGACGCGTAACCTTGTCTTCCATGGCAGCGGTGTCGTCTTCAGCTCCGTCTGTATCCTTGTAACGGCACCGGCAAGTCCGTACTCGATACGGGGAACAGTAGAAGGTGAATGCAGATATTGGTCGAGGGAGCCTCTCTCGGCGAACTCGTACACAAGGAACGACTGCTTGGAGGATGGTTCATGATACGCGCCGACCAGTGAGACCAGATTTACATGGTGGACTCTACATAAGATACCTAGTATCCCTCTCGCTATGGAGCCGTTCCCGGTCCTCTTAATGGCTACCTTACACCCGCGAAGAACACCTACATAGACACACGAGTCGCTTATCCTGAGGGACGGATCGAACCCGCGCGTCGCTTGCAGTATCTCCTCAAAACTGTACCACACCAGCCTATGTTCGTCGACCACGTCGAGTAGCTTCTGGTTCCTTTCTAAACTTACGAGAGTGGATGTAAGTTCACCACCACCACGGATGTCGACTTCTTGTCGGCTCTGATCCTCATGAAGAGGACCGTGCATAGTGTTGTTACTGTACCAAGTGCTACGATCGCCCCGCACAGGATGCCAAGAACTAACCTCCATTGGGACTCCAGTCTGACCCAGCAGGAAATGCCGGGGACGATGCTGCTTCTTCCGGCGCTGGTGCCGGTGCCGGTGCCGGTCTCGGGAAGACAAGCTTCTTACGGTCTTTCACTGGTAACAAGAGTGTGGTGCCAATGGTGAGGGGTTCTATTATGTTGTTCTCGACGAGGATGTCCATCTCCGGCAGACCAAACTCATCGGCCACGGTGTGTACTGTCTTTTCTTTGGATCCCAACACGTAAGTTACCAGCAACAACACCGACGAAGAGTTCGAACATGCACACCTGAGTGGAACCTGAATATCTGTTCCAACGTGTAGGCTTGACATATTGAGTCCCTTATTCGCTTCTTGGATTGCCTACACATATGTATATGTCATACATATCACGCACGCACGCACGCACGCACGCACAATACCTGGTATGTAGATAGTCCCTGGAAGACGGTGGTGGCAACGATGAAATACGTGTCACCCAGCTGAATTGTAGCTCACGATGCAGAGGTTTCCCAGACGACGTGTTACAGGAGCACTGTAGAGGGACAAGGATTAACTGCGCGACAGACTCGTTGATATTCCATTTGCCGACTGGATGTCGCCGATGGGAACCTCGAACATAGACGATATGTTCAAGAGGGACTGCCCCTTGCTCATCGAGTATACCACCTGGGAAGAACAAGTGTGTACTGACGCGGTGCATCTGTAAGCTGGTCCTGCTCACTGTACTCTTGTAAGGAGAACGCAACCTTCCCGAAAGCAGCCACAACAAGATACAGAAATGCATACCGAAGGACTAGCATCCTGCTTGAGAGGAGCTTTATATCTACTTAAAATCTCTATATACCTGAAGTATTTGTTTGCTGAAAACCTTGTAGATTTGATTTTTGCTTGAACAGGTACAAGCGTTTGTTGGGGTTTGAAAGTTCCAAACATGAACAGAGTGATTCTTTTGGCATCTCCGAGGTGTAAGATCCAAAAACAGAAGGCGACATCGAAACGCTGACGTTTGTTTTACTGCTTCAAACATATAAGACGCAGTTAAATACGGTATAATGACAGCAGCATATCGTGTGTATATACCGTATTATATGTATATTATATTATTATTAAACTGTATAAAACACTTTTCATGTTTCACATTATTATTATTTCATATTAGAATATTCTTTATGAGAAATAAAATATATAAACAAATAATTCAGATAATGCATAATTATTATTATGTTTATGTATATAGTGTACATACATTTACATGTTCAGGAAAATAATTTAATTCCTTTATAAACGTGCATACGTGTAAATTCAAATATATGTGTGTGTGTAGTTTTCATAAATCTTTTAATATTTATAATTAAGCATTTATTAGAACTACTAATTACTACTTTTATGTGTTTATAAATATAATACAATATAGTGTTTTTCCCGATTATTTTTTACAATGTATTATTAAATAATAACGTTTATATATTTTTTATACGTATGTAAATGTGCATAAATATAACTATAAATTTATGTTTTGATTTCTCTGAATTTTAATTTTAAATATTAAATAAAAAACAATATTTCTTTCTTAGGGATAAATAAATTTAGCATATTCTATATATTTCTAAAATATCTACATATATTTTAAGTATTATATTAAATTTATATTAACATAATACTTGTGGAGTTTCCACTAATCCTCTCTTACATTGGCTTGTTCACATAAACAAGCTAGTGCCACTCATTTTCTCTCTCTACTTCTTCTATGGGGCTGAGAGCAACTTCCTCATTGGCGTGGGAAGCTATGACATAACAGGACCTGCAGCGGATGTAAACATGATGGGTTATGCAATTCCAAGCCAAACTGCAGGCGGTGTACATTTGAGACTGCGATCGAGAGCGTTCATTGTTGCAGAACCCGGTGGAGATCGTGTGGTCCACGTCAGCCTCGATGTCTGTGTGGCTTCTCAAGCAGCCACTTCATCTGTTATTTATTTCTAGATTGAAGGATAAGTAAGCTGTGCGTGTGAGCGTGCGCGTGTGTTTACAGTGAATTATCAGATATGGAGATTTGTATAATGAGAAGAATGTGGTTTTAATTGGGATACACACACATTCAGGGCCCGGTGGATACTTGCAATATGTTCTGTATTCCATTGGCTTTGTACAGCAGCCGTTTGATGCGATTGTTGTACAAGCCCATGAAACACTAAAACCTGGTTCTATTATGTTAAACCAAGGTCTCTCTCTCTCTATATATAGCATTCTTAGGGGAGCTCTTGAATGCCAGTATAAATCGAAGTCCCAAGTGGATACTTGAACAACCCAATCAAAGAAATGAACAAATATAAAACCGATGTAGACAGAAACATGTTCCTTCTTAAGTTCGTAGACGAAGAAATCGGACCTTTTGGAGCTTTAAATTGGTACAAAGCTGGCTGCGACCATTACACATACTGTGGTTAAAGTCACAAGGTAACCAGTGTCTGCACAAAATGCACCAAGTACATTTGGAGATACATCTCCTTCATTTGTTTGTGCAAAAGCTGCTATAAACTTACTACTCGTCGCGATTTACCTAGATAGAAAGATGTTACTGTATGAAGAACCCGTTTAACCTTAGTTTTTATAAACATTACGCGGTCCACTGCAGTAGAACAATAACCTAATTGGAACGTTAAATATACATTACACGAAAAGCTTGCCAGTTGAATGTAATTTGCGGGTGATCTTAGACTGATTTGCTTGAAACCAATCCTCCATAAAACGTGAAGTTGCTCCTTTATTATCACCACTTATGAGTGTGTTATTGTTGTTCGTAGATGTACAGTGGACAGGAAATTGGACAGGGTATTTCTCTCACTCACACACACACATACACACGCACACGCACGCGTGTATATTGACTAGCAATAGTGTTCAGAAATTCAGATGCTTTGCCAGCACAAAGATAATAGCCGAGAGGCAAGCAGTAGATTTATTAATAAATGCGAAAGAGAAGGTGTTTGGAGATGCGTTATAAACATGCATACCTGGATTTTACAAATATCAGTATTAGCATTTTCGTTTACACAAGGAGATACTCAAGTGATTTATTTAATTATTATAATTCAGTTAATATTTTAATATTAATTTATAATTCATTTTGGAAGGCTGTTGGTTCTGCACTGAAGTGAACACCAAGTAGCATGTCAAAGTCCAAAGCCTATCTCGCTAGACACTGGAGAGATGTTTGAACCATATGCATGGGCAGTAAGTACACACACGTACACAACATGCATAACAGCTGAATTTGCTATATGTAGCCAGCCATTCTTCCATTGCAAACACTGCAAGCTGGACAAGTCTTCATACTCTCGTCCCTGCAGGTAAAGTTTAACAACACACACGCAAGCACGCACCATGAACTTCATATTACAGAGTTTACCACCATGGCTGGGAGACGTTCAAGGCCCTTGATTGAGGGGAAGTACAATGAGAACAACATACACGTCGTGATTTCCGGACTTACAAATACATATTCATTATATGTGACAACATATGAAGAATACCAGGCTCAAAGATATAAAGTAAACTTATATATACATAGATCGATAAAATGCGTTATATTCAGGGAGCTTCAACATTGTATGGACCTCATACATTGGATATAGCAATAGCAAGCAGCAACATCCTGCTCGACTCGGAGTACCGGGCGAAGGTTGCAAACTTCCACACGGCAACGGCGTCCGACGTGTCCGGGGAGTCGATCAGTACTACCAGAAGATTCATTGGGACACATGGATATATCGTCGCGCCTGAGTATATCTCAAGTGGGAACGTGCTCCACAAAGACGGACGTGTATGCGTTTGGGATTGTGTTGATGGAGTTTTAACGGGCTTACCGCCGGTTGTGGCACTGTCCGACACAAAGAAAGCATCGTTGGACAGGCTGGCCTTGTCCGACGTGATGTGTCCGGTTATCGACGACGATCTTGTGCACTGGATAGACCCAATGATTATAAAGGAACCAGACTTTGGGTTGCATACTATAACTGAAATAGCATCTCTTGCAAGGTCTTGTGTTTCAAGCAATTCCGACCTGCGACCCACCATGAAGTATGTATTTCAAAGCTATATATGCATTTGTATACAACACATTATCTATTACCTCGCAAGCACACAATGCACAAGATCCGTTGTAGTCTAGTTGGTTAGGATACTCGGCTCTCACCCGAGCGACCCGGGTTCAAGTCCCGGCAACGGAATCTATTATGTTTATATATATATAAATACTCTTTTTCGATGATATGTTGTTTATATACAAATATAACTTTTTTCGGTGATATATTTGTTCAAATTTTAACAATAATCTAAAGAAACTGTGTATATAAGTTTTTTCGGTGATATATTTGTTTAAATTTTTAACAATAATCTAAAGAGACTGGTTACAGTTTATTTATATACAAATACTTTAATCAAACAGAGAACAAGAATAATTTAAAGAGCCCGGTACATAATAACCTCTTGTTGCTTGAAATACCGTCTCTCATTCATCCACAAGTACCAAGTTTAAGTAGTACTTAACGCTAAACTTGTTGTTTACATTCCGGTACGTTGGTGTGAGATTGAATGGGCTCAAAAACAGCCTTATGGGCACAGACTCACCTGCACACACACACACACACACACGCATGTAGGTTATGTGTGTTTTAAAAAATAGTATATAGTTTAAATATAATTAATAAATATATACCACGAACAGGTGAACCATCCATAAGTTTCATATTTTGCAATAGTCTCGGTTTGTGTGTATGTGTTGGCTCCTGATCCTGTGCATTCTCTTCGTCGGACTTCTATTTCCATGTGTCGGATTTTCTGCCGGACAAGCAAAAAATATATCTTGCCAAGTATCACATCCTTCAAATGGTACCTAGAGCAGTCTTATATATACATATAGACACACACACACACACACATACATATTTATATATAGAGAGACATATGTGTGTGTGTGTGTGTGTGTAATGGAGAGAGAGTTACTTGCTCTTGCTGTACTCAAATTCTATATGCAAACAGTCTTCAATTCCAACTTCCATCTACAATTAAATAATGATTATAAAATATATATATATATATATATATATATATATATATATATATATATATATATATAATATATATTATAATGTCACATATATATAGTTAAATAATGTAAAATAATAAAAATAAAAAACCAAGCTATAAATTTATTATAAATTATTATAAGTTATATTATAATAATATAACTTACCCTGATAGAGTTGTTGATTTCTGGGGAAGGAGAGAAATTATGAACCTGGATTAAAGCAAGTTATATAAACAATAATTAAACATTTATAAACCTTGTAATTACCCAGAAATCTTTGTACTCAGTAATATTCGTTAAGTAGCTTCGGCTGACTGTCAGCTTTAGCACATATCTGAGAGACACGTACATATACGGTATATATTTATCTATGTATACAAATACCGTATATACGTTGTATATACCTGAGCCTAACATTGGTTCCATTGTAAGATTCATAAGGCATTTCCACTGAAGAAAACTCAAAGGATATACTTACGCTCCAGTAACTCTCCTGGCACGTCCAACTCCCGTACTAATAGTTTTTAAAAATAACATAATATTAATAATAGTAATTAACAAACCTCACACACACACGCGCACACACACACACACACACACACACGTTTTAAATCGTGTATACAAACCATACCAAGAGAGGTAAACTCATAGAAGTTACCACGGTCAAATAAAGCTCTGTAAATAAATTGTAAATAAATAAATAATAATATAATTAATAATTAATTAAATAAGCTTACCAATTTGACCCAGGAGCTCAATCGTCACACCAATATGCTCTAGTTTCCTTCCAGGCAGCACATCTATATGCACCTGTATATATGAATCAATACATATAGTATGTACAAGGTGTGTGTGTGTCTCTCTCTCTCTCTCTATATATATATATATATATAATATGTATTATGTTTAACAGACCTCTCCAGCAATGGTGTTTGGCTATGGAAGATAGGCAGGTCATTGTCCTTCTGAAAGTAGGCACACAACACACACATGCACATACACATACACATACGGGTGTGTAAAATGACCTACATGTTCTATGAGAACTTGTGCCAGATTGATAGAGATTGTACAAGGCGATTTGAAAGCGCTGATTATAAAGTCCTGAAAATCAAAAGAATAATAAAAATTTAAATAAAAATATATATATAAATACTGAAAATTTACTCACCATATTAACGAGTGGCCTCCTTGAACCGATCTTAGTTAGGTATCTAAAACAATGTGTTCCACTAAACTACAAGTTCTTAACCCCTACACATGTTAAACACGTGGGTTAGGCCAGCAGCCACGTTTCCCTAGGGCTAGGATTTATCTTGGTGATTTAAACCCTAACCCTAAAATAATCACCAAATCTGGTGAAAAAATAAATAATTATTAGTCAACCAAACCCTAACTTAAATTAAATTAAATTTTAAAATAAAATATAAAATTAGGATTTCGAAATGTTGCGCCGTTTTGAATACAAAAGTTAGTGTTTTATAAGATATGGTTCCTCCGAAGAGAAACTCAGGTTAGATTTGAAAAAATAATAATATAAATAACATGTTAATAAGTAAAAATGTACACGAAATTTTCTAAATTAAAAATTAAAAATTAAAAATTAAATTTAGTGTTTTACCACAGGATATATATGTAGCATTGCTATATAGGTTTATTAGAAAGTAATGCATTGAAATATGAAGTTAATGAAGCTGAATCGTTAAATACAGGTTAAACACAAAGTAATTAAAAACATTTATGTTTGGTTCTATAATTTTCTAAAACTCAAGTTAAATTAATCTGTAGTTTTTTTTTTCTAGTTTTACCGGTTATATGATAAGTTATTAATTTTTAAAGTTTGAAGAAGCCAAATTATACTAATACACTTATAAAGTAATAAGCATTAAATTAATTATAAAATTAAGAAGGTTTTATGTGTAATAAAAAAAACTTAAAAAATACTTGCTTATTTAATTAAGATAAATTAAGGTTTTATTTTATCATTTTATTAATAACTTAGATATCCAGCCCCTTTTTGTATTAGTGAAATTAATTAGTAAATATTAAAATCAAGAAAAAGATATATTTAAAGAAACTTATATATACCAAATTCATGAAATGCATTATGAAGGTTTATTTAATCGATATCATAAAATCATTATAAAATTAATTTAATTAACTATGATTAGGGAATGTGTTTTATTAAAGATAGTGATTTCATAATTAATCCAGTTTAAATAATATTTATAAGATAATTTACTCACGATATACATTCTTTCAATAAAACATCTGTAATTTACACATCATATAAATTTCTTTACAGTTGTGTTATTTTTATTAAATAGAAAAGGCTCAATTTAATTCTAATTCAATAATTAAACTTCAATTTAATAATAAAATATAATTATAAGATTTAAGTATATTATAGCTATTCTTTAAACACAAATGTAATTCTATTTCAGTTTTACCAGCTCTAGCCTCGTCATCACTTTTTTTGATGACGTGGCAACATTTATAAATTTCCTGTCCACGTGTATAAATCCATTTTACACGTGTGTGGAATTAATTCTTCTAGGGTTTGCCTCTGTTTTTAGGGTTCTTACATCATGGCCAGGCGTGGCGAGGTACGTTTCCAACGCAGCATCGTCACCACGAGAAGCAAACGCTGCACAGTGTTCATTCTCTCGAGGAGAAGAAGAAGACAGTGGGTCCTTATTTGTATTTGGCAATCAAGAAGAAGGACAAGCAATCTGGGTATCCTATACAGAGATTCTGCTACCAGAGATGTGTAAGACTCCTTTCCCATCAAAATATGTTGTTTTCTTCAAGATTTTGATCAAAAAATGGTTCTTTTGATCAAAATCTGTGTTCTTTTTATAAATCTTGATCAAAAAATGGTTCTTTTGATCAAAATCTGTGTTTTTTTTTTCATCTTTTGTAAATCTGTGCTTTTGATCTTGTAGGGACACAGGGTGTATTATCCTCGGATGGAGGATATGCCAAAGCAGGTGACTTACCCTGCTTGGGCCACAGAGATGGATAAGGTAGCTGCAGAGCAGAAATATGAGAGAGACTCAAGCTTCGTTTTTGCCGGAAGGAATCGCTTCTAAGCGGCATACTATGAGCAGGGAGCGTTGGCCGTGTTGCTATTTTATTCGTCTGCTTGGGTGTGTGTGCGTGTGTGTGTGTGAGAGAGAGATAATATGAAAGTACTCAGACACTCAGATATATAATAGAATGTGATATATATATAGTGTAATACATATGTGTGTAATATATATACGATGTGGAGTGTAGTTGTCAGGATGCCAGTGAAATTCCGGAGGTGATTAACAGGAGCCTTTTGTTGTACTTATTTGATGATTAAATTAAATAATGATTATAATCGTATTAATTATTTCTTAAGTATCGGATTGGTTTAAGTTGTGTCATTTAGTATCAAGTATAATTGCATAATATATAAAGTCTTCTAGTGTGTGTCATACACGCACACACAACACAATATATATATGTGTGTATACAGTGTATGTGTGTGTGTACACACCACACACATATATTTAAGAAATGCACATAACCATGTGTGTATTTAACTCTTAATATGGATTATCTCAGGATATGTAGGACTATTAAAATAATCATATATGTTATATATATATATATTATATATATATATATATATAATATATATATTACTCTAGACTAGATATATAGAGTATATGCACATCCATATTATACACACACATATACATATATTAAATGTAGGATGTAAACAAACTTCTAAGCTAACTGTCCAAATATAAATATTGTATGCAAATAATGTGTATAGTATATGTATATATGCAGTTTGTATGTACCTGTAGTTTACAAGTATTTCAATATATTTTGTATGGTGAATACATGTATATCATCTATCTATGTATTTGTTAAATTTTATAATGTGAATAAATATTTTTCTATATTAATATACTAAAATGTTTATATATTTTACTTTAATAAATTCTCAATAGTAATACTCATAGAATATAGGGAATAATTCTTAATAAGTCATTTAAATGTATGCTATATATTATTATAATATCAGTTTACATCTAATTTAATAAATTGTATACATTTATTTATTGCTTAAGTTTGGAAACTAAATTTAAAAAGTTTGGAAGTAAAGAGTTTTTAATATTTTAAAGATGTAAATGTGCTTGCGTGTGGGTGCTTGAACACAGACACAAATTTCATTAAAATGACAAGATAAGGTTTAAACGATCTTTTTTAGTATATTCATACAAAATTTCAAAAGAGTTAAATTTTTTATTTTTGTTTTATAATAACAGTTTTGCCATGATTTTAACAAATTTAATTACACATGAATTATTCGATTATTAAGTTTTAGTAAAAGGTTCGAATCTGGTTTAAAATATATAAATATTTAGTTTTGAATTTTAAAATACATTTTGATGGATCCGACGTAGGCAACGGTGAGATTAATAAGATTAACAATATAGATTTTTTTTATCATTTTTGTAATAATATATTGTGTGTTCGTATTATTTATAAGTATTATTAAAAACATAATAAAAATGGAAAACAAAAACATAAGCATTCATGTAAGAATTTTTTTTTTAAAGTGATATTCTTAATTATATATGTAATTTATTATGCTTCTATAAAATAATAATTTTTTTATTATATTATAATAAAATGAAAAAGGCTTTATGTGTAATTAGTTTTTATGTTAAACGAAAGACTCTTTTCCAATGATATGTTTGTTTTTATATAAATATTTTTAATATATATGCAAATACTTTTAAATTTTAAAGTGATTTTTCTAGCTTAAAAGAGACTCTTTTTTTATGATATATTTATTTATATATAAATACTTTTAAATTTTAAAATGATTTATTTAGTATAAAAGAGACTCTTTTTGATGGTATATATAAATACTTTTAAGTTTTACTTGAGCCATTTTTTTTTTATAATATGTTTGTTTATATATAAATACTTTTAAATTTTACTTGCACCATTGTTTTCGATAATATATTTGTTTATATATAAATACTTTTAAATATAATTTTAAAATGATTTATTCTAGCTTAAAAGAAACTCTTTTTTAATGATATATTTGTTTATATACAAATACTTTTTAAATTTTAAAGTGATTTATTTTAGTTTAAGAGACTCTTTTTTAATGGTATGTTTATTTATATATAAATATTTTTAAGTTTTACCTGAACTACTATTTTTTATGATATGTTTGTTTTATATACAATTATTTTTAAGTTTTACTTGCGTCAGTGTTTTTTCGACGATGTATTACTTTTAAGTTTTATCTGCAATATATTTATTTATATAAAAATACTTTTTTAAATTTTAAAATGATTTATTCTAGCTTGAAAAGAGGACAAGAATAATAAATTTTTTTTGATGATATATTTATTTATATGCAAATACTTTTAAGTTTTACATGCGCCATTTATGATATGTTTATTTACATATAAATACTTTAAGTTTTACGTGTGCTGAGTTTTTTCAGGGATATATTTGTTCATGTACACATACTTTTGAAATTTTAAAGTGATTTATTTTAATTAAAAAAAAAAAAAAAGAGTAATCTAAACTGTTTTGGTTATATACTTTTTTATATACAGATGCTTTTTAAATTTTTAAAGTGATTTATTAAAATAAAAAAAGAGAGCAATCATAATTTAAGTTTTTTGGGTGATATCTTTATTTATATATAAATACTTAAAAAAAACGTGTATGCACACATAAGTCACGTCTTAATTTACATATATTTATGATATTTAATGATGAAAATTATTAAATTGGCCTTCTAATTTATGAATTAATAAATAGTCTTCTAGTTTTTTAAGATTACCAAATTGGACTCGAATTTGTTAATCAGATTAATAATAACACACATACACCCACAAATACATGCAATGTTATATATGTTAGCATTAAACAATATATTTATCATTTGTGTTATATATTTTAGCTTAAACAATATATTGCATGCGTGTGTGCGTGCATGTTTGTGTATTATTATTAAGCACAATAATGAATAATAATTTAAAGGGCTTCCACGTAAGCATTAAAATCAACGCCACGTCAGCGAATAAGTATTCCACGCACGTTGGATTTATAGACACGTGACGTTAAGAATTTATAGACGTCGGATCGCACATTGGACGGTGGATTTGAGAAGAGATTTTTCGACTGAATACAGTAATATATTATTAAATTATTTATAAACAGTAAATTGGAATTTACTATTAATCAACATTATATTAACATATTTATTTAAATTATAACGTTTTAACAAATATCAAAGAATATTAGACACAAAATTCACGTAAACATATATACATACAGAATCCATTATATATAAATATTATAAAGAGCTTTAATATGTACATACACATATGTATACATATATTTATACCTGCACAGTGGAGAATGCGGCATTTAGACGTGTATAAATGCTTTGTTTACTCGCCATAATCATATTGACGTGTATGTATACATAATCACGCGCACATATATACTATGATGTATAAAATCAGTAAATATTATAATCTAAGGCTTTTTATTATTTACATTATAATAATAATAGTGTAGCACTCATATTATATAATATAGTTTAAAAATATATTTATATAATGTTTTATATATAGATAATTTATATACTAAACGATGAAACAAGTAAATAGATAATTACGTATACATGCACATATAAATGTATAAATATGTGTATGTAATCATATATATACATTTTTTAAGAAGTATTAAAGTTCCTTATATGTATATACAAGTGAATGTAAAATACGTAACCAGTCATTATAATTTATTTATTTATGAATACACATAAGCATTTTACAAAAATATTATTTACTTCCTAAAATAAAACTTTAGTTATATATAATATAATGGTTATGCAAAATTATATATATATATTTATATATATATAATATATATATAATATATATATATTTCCCTTAATTTTTCAGTTCTTAACCTTCATTTTAAGTATATATTTTCTCATATTTTTCTAACCCTAATGTGGATTAAACTTAATTATTTCATGTACTAAACCTACCTTATTATTGAATTATTACCTACTTAACACACAAATATGTTAAGTTATAATAATCACAGCGTTTTAAACTTTTATGATATTCATGTGTGTGTGTGAAGAGAGAGATTTTTCTCTCTCTCTCTCTCTCTCACACACACACACACAAACAAACAAGTATAACTGTAGATTATACCAAAACCTCTCTCGTATCCTCTACACACACACACACAATGACACACATACATGCACATACAGTTACGAATATAACTTTAGTGATTGGGAACTTCTCTATAGACAAAAATAGATACATAATATATTAGATACTTATACATAGATGAACAACATAATGACATGTATGGCTACTGTGTCTACAAAATAAATAGTACATATATATAACACACATACCTGGCCTGCCAATCGCGGATGACTTCAATCAGACCGTCAATCCTATTCTTCAAAACCTCGGCATCCTCATACAAAATAGCTATCTCTCCCCTGTATATACGAGATGATTAGCTCTTACACAATAAACATATATACAGACATATATATGACAGTTACAGAACTTAATACTCTTGAACCAACAAGATAATGTCAACGTATACACTCATACAGTTATATGCATATATGTACACACTTCAAACACACACTCGCGTATATTTACATAAATATACATAAATAGATATATATTTTTTATTAGATACAATACATATATCGCTGATTAAATAACAACATAATGTGAACACACAACATATGTACAGACAAAATACACACACACACACACACACACTTACTGGAGTGCATCTACTTCCTTGCCTCGATTAATGAGGAACTCTCTTTCCTGGCACATTAAGGAGAAATAATAATATTAAAAACTCTCCACTTTCAGAGCTTTTTATGGCTAAATACAATCGAATATATACAGAATATGATTAACCTTATAGCTAAGAACGCACACACACGCACGCACGAACTAGAGATATTATAACATAAGATGATGATAAGAGACTAACCAGAGTACGTGCATCTGCTTCAGCATTAAGCCGTTCAGACCGCTTCTTTTGCCATTTCTTCTTCCTTTTCACGCAAGGCTTTTGCTGTGTTGCCTCTTCGTTTGCGTCCGAATCCTCTTCGTTAATGTAGCTTTTGCCTGTAAAAACGTTTATGTAAAAACACAATTAGAATTATAATATAATATAATATATAATGCAGTACTTTATACAGTGCAATCTAATATAGAAAGCATTCTCATTCATTCATTCTCTCTCTCTACACACACACACACTAATGAAAGCGGCTAACTGATAAATTTAGCAAACGCAATATAATGTACTATTTTTTATACAGTTTTACAAAGACACGACTCCTAATAATAATATTATATAATCTATGTATTGCTTACCGCCTCTAGAACGTCGAATGCCTTGTCAACGAACCCTCGTACACGCTGTAATTTTCCAATTGATTAGATTGTGTTATTCCGTTAAATTATACATTAATTAGAGCATTGTGAAGTAAACATGTGTTTTACTTCAGGATATGAGATATCTAAAACACACAAGACATACATGTCCATAGACAGTAGAAAACACACACACACCGCACTTACTATTGCATTTTCTTCTCTGGCCTCAGCAAGTGCTAAAGCTTCAACTGCTTCTCATGCCGCTTCTTCAGCTTCTTTAGCTTTCCTACGGAGCTCCTTCACTTCTTCTAATACACCCAACAACGTTTGCTACAATCAAAGCCATGCATTAATAAATTAATCTCACCGGCAACATATGTTTATATGTATGTGTGTACATGAACTTATTGATTACCTTATCAGTTTTCCTTTGTTCAATTAGCTCGATATCAACTGCATAAAGAGAAGTAGAAGCACTCTGCCAAGCCAGTTCCATGTTATCAGCTTCTCATCCAAAATCGATAGCGTCTCCACATTCACGTCGCTGGAGCTCCTTCCACTTCATCATCTACAAACAGTAGTCAACATATATATAACTATGCAGATGATCACGTGAATATATACACCACAATATATAACGTATCTTAACTTACATGGAGTGGACCCGGACACATCTACGATATTTATATATATATATATATATATATATATATATATATATATATATATAATATATAAGAGAGAGAGAGAGAGAGACCCTTCCTGAACTTGTAGGAGCATGCAGAAAGAGGATCATTGTTGTGAGCAAGAACAGAGTGGAGAACTTCGCAGCCATACCTAAAAACCCTAATGCAAAATCCCTTAGAACCCACTTCAGCTGCCAAAAACCACTCGTTTGCACACACAAACACACTTACATGTGGTGGATAAAGACTCAGCTTGGTTGTCGCCGACAGCGAATTCAGCAGCTGCCCAATTCACAAATGCGAATAAAAAGAGAAACAAATTATAATAAAACACTTACATGATTCGGGTTCAGAACTTCAGTCTCTATGCAATCAATGGCGCCCTGCATATCATGCCTAAAACCATATAGGAAAAACCATAGAAATCGATCAAAATCATGAAATTTGTTCTAAAATTGAGTGATTTGAGAGAAAAACCGATCAAAACCATAGAAATTGATGACAATTCGATTATACCTGCGGATATCTTTCGCGAAGAATTGCGTCCATTTCGAAGCGCAGAGAGGAGCTGAGAGAGGAACCCTAATTATCTTCGGGCTAATTTAAGGGCTTAGCGTTAATATGTAAATATATTGAACTACAACACACACTCACACACATGAATACACTACATGTCCTCCCCTGCGGTACCGCTAGGTCCTGCACCATCGCCACCAGCACCACCACTTGGATATGCAGGGTCGTATAGAGCATATCTACCTTCGATAAAGCTGAGGAAGTCATTGTAATACCTTTCTTCGGTATCGTTACCGTCCACGAGAAACTCCGCAACAGCGTATAGATGAAACGGGTGTGCGGGATCAAACATGGTTACAAGACGAGATTCTATCCATCCTTCTGCATCTATACGACACAAGACAAGTACGTCATCGTACCTATGTTCAAGCACAAGCGCTCGATGACGACCACCGTGTTCGGTTCTCTTTGGCTTACGAGAGATTCGAGCAACTTCCTCCCTCCACAGTCCAAGGTTATAACCCCATGGACGATGCTTCTTCCAATCCTTGTGAAGGAAATTTCTGGTATGGAATCAAGTGTAAAAGACCCGGCTGCACGTTATCCCCCAGTAATCAACATAGTTTGCTTGCCTCTGAACTCTGCATTATGCAGTAGAACTGGTTTTCTTACACACTATATAACATACAATTTAATTACAACATATATTCGGAACATGCAGATATAACAAACCATATATGTGAACTAAGTATGTTACTGTGTTCTTCTCTCTCTCTCTCTCTCTCTCACACACACACACACACACACACACACACACACACACACACACCTAATATAACACGAAGGCTCCATATTATATTGGTTACGTGTACTATATATAAACATGTATATTGTTTTTCTCTCTCTCTCTCACACACACACACACCTAATATATCACGAAGGCTCCATATTATATGGTTACAAGTGTACTTGCTATATATAAAACATGTATATTTTTTATTCTCTCTCTCACACACACACACACTCACACACACACACACAAACCATTTATATGAACTAAGTATGTTTAGTATAGCACGACGGCTCCATATTATACTGGTTACAAGCGTACTTGCTATATATAAAAATGTATATTTTTTCTCTATCTTCTCTCTCACTCTCACACACACACACACACAACTAACTACTCTCTCTATATAAACATGTTTATATATAGCGAGTACATGTGACCAGCATAATATGGAGTCGTGATGTAGACATACTTAGTTTACATAAATGGTTTGTGGTGTGTGTGTGTGTGTGTGTGTGTGTGTGTGGTGTGTGTGTGTGTGTGTGTGTGTGGTGTGGAGAGAGAGAGAGAGAGAGAGAGAGAGAGAGAGAAGAGAGAGAGAGAGAGAGAGAGAGAGAGAGAGAACAGATATACTGTTCTCTCTCTCTCTCTCTCTCTCTCTCTCTCTCTCTCTCTCTCTCACACACACACACACACACACACACACACACACACCTAATATAACACGAAGGCTCCATATTATATTGGTTACGTGTACTTGCTATACATAAACATGTATATTGTTTGTTCTCTCTCTCTCTCTCACACACACACACACACAAACCATTTATGTGAACTAAGTATGGTTACTTATATAGCACGACGGCTATATTATACTGGTTACAAGCGTACTTGCTATATATAAAAATGTATATTTTCTCACTCACACACACACACACACACACAATCTCTCTATATAAACATGTTATCTATAGCAAGTACATGTGACCAGCATAATATGGAGTCGTGGTGTAGACATACTTAGTTTACATAAATGGTTTGTGTGTGTGTGTGTGTGTGTGTGTGTGTTGTGTGTGAGAGAGAGAGAGAGAGAGAGAGAGAGAGAGAACAGATATACTGTTCTCTCTCTCTCTCTCTCTCACACACACACACACACAGCATGACGGCTCCATACTATACTGGTTACGAGTACTCGCTATATATAAACATGTATACTGTGTATAGTATTTAAACTATAAAACATCACGTTAATCTTTTATTACATCTCTCATGGTAGAAATCAGGAAATACAAGCAGCTAATTAAATGTACAACTATCTACAATTGATGAAGAAAGTGTATGTGTGTGTGTGTGTGTGTGTGTGTGTGTGTGAGAGAGAGAGAGAGAGAGAGAGAGAGAGAGAGAGAGGTATGAAGTTTCACATGTATTAACTCTCTTTACTTGATGTTATGTGTATATATGCTTACATTGGCTTCCGTTTATCCACATTTGATTCACTAAGCGAGCTGCTTGAGCTGGATTATTGTCAAAATCTAGGAGGGTCTTCATTTTCTCAGTCATCTTCAAGCAACACACAAGAACACTTCTGCTGTTTACACACACGAACACACACACAATTTTCGGACCGTTTGTTTTAAGTGAGATCTACGGTTCAGATGTGTCCACGTAAGACTATTAGTTTCGCGCGCACGGAACAAATTAGGGTACAGTGACATATTTGACTTATGCCGATACCTGTACATACATATATATATGTTTTACCTGTACCTAAACAAATATATACCATACACATAATGGCGATATTAATTGAATTTACTGCCGAGTATGACCTAGTGAAAGTTGACCCGAGTCATATAGGATACCCTATCACAATGTACTAATAGTATTTGACTTCAAGTAAATTTTTATTTAGTAATTAAATATAAGATTAATCTCAGGAGTTAATACTGCAAACGTGAGCCACTCGAGAAAGTATACACATTTAAACAAATATGTAATATATATATATATATTATATATATTTTGTAAACACAAAACTAAGGTTTATTTGAATATGAGATTTGAACGTTGAATTAATTTAAGGTAATTTCTTTACTTAAAGATTAAGTAAAATAATAGCCGATTTATAATATTAAATTTAAATTTCATAAATCCATCACGTGATATAGTTTAAAGTGATATTCTTAATTATATATGTAATTTATTATGCTTCTGTAAAATAATAAATTTTTTTATTATATTATAATAAATTAAAAAGGCTTTATGTGTAATCAACAAGAAACTCTTTTCCAACAGTATGTATATACAAATATTTTAATATATATGCAAATACTTTTTAAATTTTAAAGTGATTTATTATAATTTAAAAGAGACTCTTTTTGGTGATATGTTTATTTATATACAAATATTTTTAAATTTTAAAGTGATTTATTTTAATTTAAAAGAGATTCTTTTACGATGATATGTTTGTTTATATACAAATATTTTTAAGTTTACTTGAGCCACTGTTTTTTATTATATGTTTGTTTATATATAAATACTTTTAAAATTTACTTGCACCATTATTTATTCGATGATATATTTATTTATATATAAATAATTTTAAATATAATTTTAAAATGATTTATTCTAGCTTAAAAGAGACTCTTATGATATATTTATTTATATATAAATACTTTTAAATTTTAAAGTGATTTATTTTAGTTTAAAAGAGATTCTTTTTTAATAATATGTTTGTTTATATATAAATATTTTTAAGTTTTACTTGACCACTGTTTTTTGTTTATATACAAATATTTTTAAATTTTACTTGCACCATTATTTTTCGATGATATATTGTTTATATACAAATACTTTTAATTATAATTTTAAAATGATTTATTTAACTTAAAAAAGACGCTTTTTTGATAATATGTTTGTTTATATACAAATACTTTTAAGTTTTACATAAGCAATTATTTTTTATGATATGTTTATTTATATACAAATACTTTTAAATTTTACTTGCACCACTGTTTTTTAATGATATATTTGTTTATATACAAATACTTTTAAGTTTTATTTGCACCACCTTTTTATCCAGTGATATATTTGTTCATATGAAAATATTTTCTAAATTTTAAAGTGATTTATTATAAATACACGTCTTTAACAAATTGAAGTTTTTGCACAAGGATATTTAAACGTTGAAATTAATTTAACATAATTTCTTTTGCTTTGTCTATTATGTAAGATGTTTATAAATGTAAAAATTAAGTAAAATAATAACCAATTTATAATATTAAATTTAAATTTCATAAATCCATCATGTGATAACTCAAAATATAATTTAGGGTTGTGATAATTCAAAATATAATTTAGGACGAATGTATTAACATTATGGATCTAACATTTGATTACATATTTTTTTACCTTTTACCCATCTTTTGCCTTTTCAACATTATCCAATATCAAATATAATTCATGTTCACACTTACATTATAAATAAGTTTAAAAATAATATATATGTGTGTGTGATGCATATAAATACATGCATTTAGTGGGTTCTTAAGAAAAAAAATGTTAACTTCTTTTTTTCTTTTTTAAGGCTAAGGAAATGTTAATTTCTTTATAAATGTGTATGCATAAAAGTTTAGAAATACATTTGTATTCCTCATAACTATTTTAATATTTACAATTAACTTATAAAATTAACATTTAATTTATTATTATTTATAATTACTAATGATTTTTTTAATACAAAATGCAGCTTACACATATACACATCATATAGAATTATACACATATACTATTAATTATATATAAATTCTTTTTTTCATTTTTTAATTTGTGAAAGCCATATAAATCTAATGGTGGGGGTTTTTTGTTTCATATTTCATTGTATGTGAATGTAAGTTATTATCGAACAAATCTTGTACATTACTTTTTGGAGACCATAATTAATAAATAAATTACTTTTTAAATATATAGTTAGAGGTTCGAATCTGATTTAAAATATATAAATATATGATTTCGAAATTTAGAATACACTATAGTAAATCCGACAGCATATAATGATGAAATTTGAGAATCCTTGAAATTACAAAATTAACAATGTAGATCTTTTTAATATTTTTGTATACTTGTTATATAATATATAAAATAATATATACTTGTGTGTGTGGTGTGTGATAATATACTGTGTGTCTCATATTATCTTTAAATATTATTAAAAACATAATAAAAATGGAAATAAAAAATGTAAGCATTCATGTAAGAAAAAAACAAAATTTAAAGTGATATTCTTAATTATATATGTAATTTATTATAAAATAATAATGTTGTTATTATATTATAATAAAATTAAGAAGGCTTTATCTGTAATCAGTTCCTATATATTGAAGGTTGACCTAAAAAACTTTTAAAAATACCTTTTTATATTAGTGATAATTAATAAAACTTGATTATATTTAAAATTTAATAAATTTTAACTAGCCCTTCATTGTATATGTATTTTATTATTTTCTATAATTATTTATTATATTATAATAAAATTAGGAAGGTTTTCTCTATGTTGAACGAGACATTTGAAGGTTGTCTCACACCTAAAAATACTTAAAAATATTTAAGTAAGGTAAAATTAAGTTTAAATTAATTAGTGTTAAGCAAGGGTTTCTCTACTTAACTGTTAATCTCTATCTCTCTCTATATATATAGATTTAGTGAAAGGAAATTCATATTATACTTAAAGATAACTGTGGAAATGCCAACCTTTATGTGTGTGTTTTGTGTATATATATATGTGTGCGTGCGTGTGTGTGTAAGACAAGAGGAGAGGGAGAGAGAGATGCGTATATGTCATGCAGGAAGCGTCACCGTGACTGTACGGTTTATGTCATGTACGGATCGTATACTTGTTCGACACACTACAAAGTTTTCATATATAAAATATACATTGGAATGAATACGGCATAAATGCATGATGCGACACGTACACGCGTCCTTGTATATGTACACACACACAGTGACAGAGGCAGTCTGAAAAAGCTACAGGCCTTTGCATTTCTTCAGTTAACGTTTCACATTCCATACGTACGTATACACATGATTGTATACGTACATACACACGTCTACACAACGTACATACATACATAATCAAATCTTAATTAGGTGTGACGTGGTAAAGCAAAAGTCTGCACCGACATTGAAAGGACCTTAGCTTGCAGAGGATAACAACAAAACAAAATGCAAATAAATAAAATAAATAAATATGAAAGATGCCACTTTGTTTTTTTTATTTGTTATCTATTATATTAATTATTTAATTAATATTTAATTAATTTTGTTCCCGTACGAATGGGACTCGAACTTGGACTTATTCTGCCAGAGACAGTTTTATTTGTGAGGGTATAAGAATCCATTCGATCTAAGCAGTAAAGGGCATAAGGGTAACCTTTCGCCCTTTTTGAGAAATTGCCCTTTGCCCTTTTTATATACCAAATAATTTACCCTTCTGATACCATTGCCGTATTTACCATTTTGCCCTTTTTGATACCATTGCTGTATTTGCTACGGGAAATACCCTTTTGCCCTTTTTATACCATTGCCGTATTTACCCTTTTGCAATTTTTTGCCGTATTCGTTACAAGGAAATTACCCCTTTGCCCTTTCTATGCCATTTGCTACAGGATATTACCCTTTGCCCTTTTAACCATTGCCGTATTTACCCCTTTGCCCTTTTGATACCATGCCGTACAGAAAACTACCCTTTTGCCCTTTTTATACCATCCCTTTCTAACGATTATTAAATATATATTATATAGAAGAAATCGTATCACATAACGTATACGAACCCTTTGTTGACGTGGAACTATTCATTTCTATCTCTCTCTCCACACACACGCACACGCACACGCACGCACCAGTTCAACGTCATTGGAAATTCAAAGATGCACTCTAGAAGATTAGATGGTGACATCTGGAATATCTCGAATATGCGTCTTATTAAGAAAGAAACACACGCACGCACACACACACACACCCTGGTGTTATCGTTTACTCTTAAACAACACAAAACAAGACCGGGAGATGGATCCAAAAGCGCATTCATGCCAGTTTTTTAAGGTATTTCCGGGGGATATTCGTAGCCCGACCGACGAATACGCTCTCGCCACGTGTCCAGTGGATATTCCGTCAAGTTGTTCAGGCGGCGCTTGGACGAATATTCCGTCAGCCTACGGGGGCTCCGTTATTGGGACGGAGTATATAAGGCGCTTCAAAGAAGGGGGCGATGGAGGACTCAAGCCTGTTCTGTTCTTGTTTCTCTCTATAGAAAGAAGATCGATTTGCACGTATTTGTAGCAATCGCGCAGATATGTTGCATTCTTGTAAAAGATCTTCTGTGGGAAGGTTTTGATCGAGGAAGAATCGGTTGGATTTACACATCTGCAATGGAATGTGTGGATGCGGTGTGCCGCATCACAGACTACCCGGTAATTATATTCCTGTCCGAGGAGTTCTCCGTCCTGAAATCCGATTCGGCGTCCGTCACGGCATCTTGTATGCAAATCTTGTCCGGTGCTCCATCCGACTGTTGTAATCTATGATCAATCCGGACATCTTATACACCCCCTATTTACTTCCGGTACGTCCCAGATGCAATGCGCGTTTCGAAATCTTATGTGGGGATTTCTGATACAGGACTGGATTTCTTAAACATGGCATCTGCCTTGTTTTATAATCCCCCTGCAATGTCTCTCGGATCTTTTCAGGCACGCACTTTCTCTGCCTCGGTTCCGTGCTCATTGCATTCATCCCGGTGAGTTGTAAACGGCAAACTCAAATATGAAACATTTAAAACGCACACACACACACATCTCTGTGTGTGTGTAATATATAGTTCTTTTTCCAGGATGTTTACCCAAAGGTTCCACCACCAATAAATGTAATATTCATACACCAATAACCTGTGGGGCTGTTAAATCAAGCAGCAGCCCGTCAATGGAGCATCTTGAGAGTGAGGTACTTTCTTTATATATATATATATATATATGTATATGTATATATGTGTGTGTGTGTGTGTATAGACAGACAAGAGACACAGAGATAGAGAGAGAGATGTTGACTATATTAACTAACTAAGTTTCGTGTTGCAGACTATGAAGCTTGCCAGGAAGGCATTCTATGAAGAAATAAGTTTCCGTAAGAGCGATGAAGACATTTCTCTGGCCAAGGTGGGTGGCGTGACAAGGACTCAATGTGTATATATACACATGTATGTACATATCTGTGTATATATACATATGTTTATAGGCTGCCATGTTGATTTCTGTGGAGGACGAGGCGTTCATGTTAGCTAACCGAGAACGGGACATGGTGGCCATGCAGAAAGAAGGCAGGAATATTACGCTGCCTCCTAAAGCATATCCCACTGAGTCTCTTTCATTGGAGGGCCAGAGCGTCTCTCATTGGCTAGAAAAGTTGGATTCGCTTGCGGATACAGTTAAATCTTCTGCGTCTTATTCGCATCCCATTGAAAATCTCAGGCAGTTTACCAGGAGATCCTCGCTAACAACAGATTCCAGAAACTTTTACCTGCACCGTGTTTTAACTTTGGGTGCCGGAACAGGTATGTATGCATGTATATAACATATACGTATGTATGTATATATAACGTATGCGTATACTTATTGCGTTTTGTTTGTAGCAATAATGATTGGTATCATATACTTGGAAGTATGCCGAAGGTTGGGTTTGGACGTGAAAGGAGCATCAGTTGGAGATGACTTCTTCATCTGGCCGTCACTGATGAAACGAAGGTATGGCTTCAATATATATGTATATATGTGAGTTTATATATATATATATATATATATATATATTCAAGTTAACAAGCGTGGGCTGTTGAGTGTTGTCTTGCAGGTAAATATACGGAGTGCATCAGTGGGAAGGTCAAAGGTATAAATTAGCTACATGGTTGCCGGTGTGTTTTATCTTCCTTGGCATTTGTGGTCTCAGATGGTTTTCGAGCCCTTTGAGGGCGGAAAGATCTGGCACAGAAATGCAGATGGGATCTACGTAGGAAGGGGAAGCTCGGAAGTTGGACCTCATCCAACGGATGCTCTTCAACCGAGTTCCAACCGTACCATCCTTACCGTGCTCCTCCGGAACATGAAGGTATGGTATCACTTCAATAGTAGCGTTAGTATATGTTTATTATTGCAGCGATTGTACTGGAAGCGAGCTGCAAGGGGATATGTAGGAACTGATATTGCAGCCCTCTTCACCCTCTAGCAGTTGCAGAGCATGCGAGTGGACTGTTCAATATCAAGGACCAGACCCTCCTTCGTCCACAGGACTTACGGTTACTATACAACTCTCTCTCTCTCTCTCTCTCTCTCTCAAACACACACACCACACCCAGTAAACAACTCTCTCTCTCTCTCTCATCTCTCTCACACACACACACCCCGTTAGTAAACAACTATCTCTCTCTCTCTCTCTCTCTCTCTCTCTCTCTCTCTCTCTCTCACTCACACACACACACACACACACACACACACACGTCCACTTATGTCAGAATGTGGAAACGTTGGTGCTTACTGTGACGATTTAACAGGCTAGCGGTTGCAGCGTCTGAGAAGTTGTTATTGTTACAACCACAAGACTGGCAGACAAGGAGAGATCACGGGCTTCTCTTGTACCATTCGAGGTTAGTATGTAATAACCTTCACGTGAATGCCTATGCGTGTGTGCGCGTGCGTGGGTGTATATAATCTTCACGTGGATGAGATGAAGGAAAAAAAATCCCTCTGGTATATATATTGATATTGTTTATGCCTGTCACTCTCGGTGGGATGCGAACCCACAATCCCTTGATTAGAAGACAAATGCCTTATCCATTAGGCCACGGGAGTACGTCACTCGTGAACGATATAATAGATATACAAATATGTATGTGTCATGTATACGCAAATATACAAGCCCTGTATGTATATGCAAATATACACATTAGCCACGTATGTATATGTATGTATGCATAAAGACACATGAGCTCATGTATGTGTGCGTGTATATATACGTATACACATTGTATTTTGCAGGAGATACGGTGAGGCAGTGCAGGAGTTGAGTATATGCATGGCAGTTGCACCGGTTCACGAAGTGCAGAAACTGGAGCCGTTTGTGGAGAAGCTGCATCTGCTACGTGTCGAATCTTCATGGGCTGCTTTCTCTCCAAATGCACCCCCGGCCCTTGCATAAAGTCTTTGCTTGCTAATCAAATGACTTTTAAGTTTTAATTAAATAAATCAATTTATTTCAAATTAATTGTTTTATATATTTAAAAAATAAGTTTAAATTTATAAACCAAATTTATTTGAATATGTGAGAGCTTGGAATATAGAAATGTATATATCCATTAGTTCATAAACCTAACTTATATACAAGAGCAAGTGGTCAGATTGAATTTAATTCGACGGTTATTAAAATTCACTATGCTAATAATAATATGTGTGACTGCAGCACATGCAGTCATACACGTGAATCTTATATCATCCCCTCTTCTCAAAAGGATGTAAGTTGGTTAGGGTTCTCTTGTAAATGGGCCCGATCTAGAAGAACATCAAAAGGAGGCATTGGTGGATCTGTAGGCGGCACAACTTGTTCCCGTTGCACAAAATGCTTCAACCGTTGTACATGTACAATCTCCGGAGGATCGGGTGAATGTCGTGCCGAACCTCATAAACTGTGCCCTACTTGCCGTAGCACTCGATACGGTCCTTTCCACTAGGAAGGAGACTCTTAGCTAAACCAGTACCGTAAGCTTGGGAAAACGAACCAACACCAGTTCATCAACCTTGTACTCCGCAGGAGGACGATGATGCGAGTTGTAGCGTTGTTGTTGTCCTACTTGTACGCGGCCCAAGTGTTCTGCTGACTCCACAGAACCAATGGAAAATGCTTGTCAGATACCGATCCCACGACCTAGCATCAGTAGCTCGTGGTAACCGAAAGGCAAACCCAACTCCGTTGGCAACACCGGGTCATGACCATACAAGAGCTTATATGGGAAGTACCAATGGAACTTTGAACTCCAGTGACATAAGCATATCGGAGAGACGGCAGATAACCATCCCAATCCGAATGTTGAAAGTTCACATACTTCGCGATCATCCCCTTGAAGGTTCTGACGAGCCGTTCCACTAAACCATCTGTCTGAGGATGATAAGCACTTGTGAAAGTGTGGCGTATCCCTAGTCGAGACGTCAAAACATGAAATGCCTCAGCCATAAATGCAGGACCATTATCCGAGAGAATTCGCTCCGGACAAAATGCTGAAACACGACCCGATTAAGGAGAAACTGACCAACAGCAGAAGCAGTCGCACTAGCAAGAGCACCAACTTCTACCCAGAGTTAGGTAATCAGAAGCAATAATAACGTACTTTACCAGCAGTTGACCGCGGAAAAGGTCCCATCAAATCAAATGCCACCAAACGGACGAGAAACTGCAATTGACTCCAACCGTCCTTCCGAAGCACATGGGGGAGTATTGCGAGCTTGGCACCACACACAGCTACGCACATACCGAATCACATCTCCTCGCAACTCCGGCCAATAGAAAGATCTGCAGCTTCTCCATCACCCGACGATGTCCCATGTGCCCGCCAAGAATAGGAGAGTCATGGTAAGCATGGAGGAAGCGTGGAATGAAGATTGAAGGCACCACCAACCGCAAAGGATCATCTGGATCAGTCCCCACAAAATAAAGAAGGTCATCCTGAAGGCGATACTGAATGTAAATGCCTGAAAGGCAAGTCATCAGCAAGTGATGCAGGATTCTCAAACCCATCACGAAGCCTTTGAACCATGAACCTCATCCAAAGACGGCAAATCTAACTCTGCATTCTGCGGACACTGAACGTCAAGCACAGCAACTGCTGATGGTACGGAATCTTTCCAAAAAGTCCACTGAAGCTGGAACAACTGGTTCCTCTGGGGCAACAGAAGAGAGAGAAGGTGGAAGAGGAGCCCGAGAAAGAGCATCAGCATCAGCCATGGAACTCCTGGACGATGAACAACTTCAAAGTCGTAAATTTGAAGTTTCAAGGCCCACCGAGCAGTACGCCAATCAAATTCTTCCGCTTCAACAACGAAGTGACTGCTGCATGATGCCTTCCAACAACGTCCGCGAACCATGCAAGTAGGCATGGAGCTTCTCAAAACCCCAAACTGCTGCTAGACACTCCTTTTCTGTTGTGGAGTAATTCACCTCTGCTGGCTGCAATGTACGGCTGATGTACGCAATGGGATGTCGTTGGCCAGGAACACTCGTACTCTCCTGCATCAATACACCCCCAGGCCGATGTCAGAAGCATCTACACGCAAGATGAAAGGACGGGTGTAATCCGGGTACGCCAAAACTGGAGGAGTCGTCAACAACTCTTTGAGATCTGCAAATGCCTGCTTGCAATCCTTAGACCAAACAAAAGAAGTCATTGACGATTTCAACAACGCGCGCAACGGTGCAGTACGATCTGAAAGATGATCCATACCTTGCCAAGAAAGCGTTGCACATCATTCACACACTTTGGCGTAGGGAACTTCAAAACTGCAACTAGTTTGTCAGGATCGACTTGCAAACCTTCACGTGAAATGCGATAACCCAGATAAGTGGTGTCCTTTGATCCAAACACACACTTAGATGGCTTCAACTTCAAACCAACTTCGTCCAAAAAACCTTACGTACATCACCGACATGCTCCTCCCACGTTCCATCCGAATGGATCAAAACATCATCGATGACAGTCACCTCCGGCATGTCGCAAAGAACCTCGTCCATCATACGCTGGAAAGTTGCTGGAGCATTGCTCAAACCGAAAGGCATCACCAGAACTCGTACAGGCCAAATGGTGTCCAAAAGCAGTCTTGGGAATGTCCATGTCAGCCATCGGAACTTGCCAATATCCAGATGCGAGATCTAACTTGGTGAACCAACGGCTCCGCCCCAGTCGATCCAAAAGGTCTGCAGTATGAGGAAGTGGGTACACATCTGAGACGGTTACCTCATTTAATGGGCGATAGTCAATGCAGAATCGAACGCTCCCATCAGGCTTCGTCACAAGGTGAGGTTCGCACGCCCAAGGACTTCGAGATTCCGGATAACACCCTTCTCCAACATCTCTTTGACATTCGCTCGTAAGATCTTGAGCTCCTTTGGTGACCGACGCCGAACAGGTACCTTGATTGGCCTAGCTCTCCAGTTGGAATAGGGTGGCGTGTCGCAATCTTGGCCCCAGATGACAAGTCGAAGTTGAAAAGATCAGCATACTCCTTCTTGAGTTGATCAACAACTACAGCACGACGATCATCTGATGGATCCAAAGAAGGAAAGGAAGAGCATGAAGGGAAAATGGTTGGAAATAGGGGTGAGACAAAAGTGATGGAAGCAGAGGTGGAAGCAGATGGACGAAGTGGAATAGAAGTAAGAGGAATGGAAGAAAGACGAGGGAGAGTCAAACAAGGGGGAGACTTTTCAAAGTCACACTTGGCATGATTGCGAGTTAACCAATCCATACCAAGAATAAGGTGAAAAGCTTGACTCGGCACCACCCGCAAAGATTGAAGCTCAGCTCACGATCATCCACACGAACAAAAATGTCCACTTCATCCCGCGAACAAGCATGAGTATGTGTCCGTTGCCGTACAGAATGAAGACTGGTTCTACTGCACGACGCAAATGAAGGCTGCAACGTGTAAACAGATTGAGAAATAAAGGACAAACTCGAACCTGTATCCACCAATACTGAAAGGAAAACAGGACGTGGCGTGTGATTAAATCGAGCTTGAAAAGTGAAAACGGATGATTTGGTGCCGAGTGAACCCCTTGATGATACTCCCAAAGAAAGACGGAGGGGTCACTAATTTATTCGCACGAGGACCCTCTCTACTTGTGCGATTCGTCGTTTCCCGGAAGATCCACCACATCACAACCTTCCACTCAGCAGCACCAACGGACGTTGTTGACGCCATGGCCTCCATCCTGGAAATGGGGACGCCAATCGGGAAACCGTTGACAGCGCCGATACGTGTGTCCAACCTCATCACATGCCCAACAACGAACTGCACGTCCACGTCCTCGTCCACGGGCCCACCTTGTGCTGGTACACGAGCGGCAACAGCCTCAACCTCCATCGGAAGGTCCATCCCCAACATGAAGTGGAACGAGAGCAAGTGGGAGAGGTGACGACTCATATCGTTGTGCCAGCCTCAAAGCATCGTCAAGAGTCACTGGAGCTAGTGCATGCACAAGCCCCACAAGGTCTTGACGAAGTGCTGGCCACAACATACCTAACTTGATGATGTTAGGTTCTGCACGCAGCAAAAGGCTTCGAAAGCGAACACCAAACTGCATCACCGACTCAGATGGCTCCTGACGAATACGATGCAACTGCTGAAAAGCATCATCACAGTCGTCCGCATGCCCAAATGCACGTTTGAAGATCTCTGGAAGAATATTCCAATCTCCACGAGTTGCAACGTCCAACCATTGTACCACTGCAACGCCGTCCCTTGAAGACAAGTAGGAAACTCGCACAAACACTGAGCACCGTCCCACGAATGATATGTGGCAACCACAATGAAGTGGTCAAACCAATGGTACACATCATCTCCAAGATTTTGCGAAAGAAATTCGGCCGGACGCGGGGAACATAAGCATGAGGAGTAGGCTGTGAATGTTGCCATCAGCTTAGAGTGATTGTTTAATTGCATACGCATGTCATCCAACAACTGCATGAGTAACTGCTCCACAGATAAAAGATTTGCCTATTGTGGATCCATAAACAAAGAAAAGACAAAATCTATAAAAAATGAATAGATTTAAACAATAGATCTAAGAAGATAAAGAAAATCAATAAAAAGATACAAATCCGAACACTCCGTAGGGACAATTAGAGCACCTCCACCAATATGAGAGCTCGGAATATAAAATGTGTATATCCATTAATTCAGAAACTTAACTTATATACAAAAGCGAGTGATCCAATTGGATTGTGATCAGATGAATCCAATCCAATGACTATTAAAATCCACTATTCTAATAATAATATGTGTACATGCAACTGTACACGTGGATATTACAAATCTAATTTAATAAGTTATAAGTACAACATTAATAAAGAGCTCTTGGCTTACTAGATGTGTGCGTGTGCGTGTATGTGTATGTGTTAAGTTGACATTTTAAAGGTAAGGTCAACTCTGATAATCAGCAGCTTAACAAGTGTTGAGTAGCGTGGCAAACCATTAATCTGCCACGTGTCAATTTGCCACATAGATGATGCCCGGGGCCCTAAAAAAGAATGCATGCAGTGAGTGTGGCTATGGAGACGGCAATCATGAATGTGAGCTTTCCACCGGTAAGATCACCTGAGATAACACAGGTATGTACACCAAATCAGGCGAGATTAGTCCATAATAAAGCTTCATTATCGGCGGCTTACTCTGCCAAGATTATACAGGCAGTTCCTCCCAGCCACGACGAGGGTGTAGTACACGTGGCATCTGCTTCTGCAGTTGAAGATCCGACACAAGTACACGAGCAAGCTAAGGAAGAAGCACTGGAGTATGCGCGAGATCCCTGGAGCAAGACGCTCGGAAAGCCTCCGAGGAGAACGCGTGGCATAGAGAAGCCACGCCAGCAGAGGCTGCACATGTGGCATCCGAGTCAGCAGTTGGCGGCCCGGCGGAAGTGCACGAGGTAGCCAAGGAAGAAGCTAAGACGAACGTGGAATATTCCCTGGAGGATGCTGCGAGAAGCATGGAGCATCAAGCTGAGAAGGCCTCTAAAGATGCATCACAGGTGTGAAATAATAATCTGTTTAGTTTAAATAAGGAGAAGTACATATTGAAGAAAAATATTTAAAAAAAACATATTTATGATATTTTTAATAATATTATTTTTACTCCCAATAAAAAGGAAACCGGTTTTTAACTAATAAAATTTTAATTTTAAAACTATTTTAGTATAAACATTAATATATATACATCTCACAAAATGTACATTATAACTTACATTGTAAGCATATTCTAAAGATTCTCTGAATCTTCAGTTTATTCTGTGATATAAACAAATCAAAGTTATTAATTAATATATGTTGAAATATATACATATAAAAGCATATATAACTGTGGGATTAAAAGTGAACTATATCAAATTAATTGTATATTTATTATTAAAATGGATCTCATTCCGCTCCAATAAATTTATTATGAAATATTTAATATGTTCTTAAATTTTTATATAATTTAGAGGTACATTTTACTATTATAAAATTAATACAATGACTTGTAACTAAAATCAAACGATATTACTCAATTAGTCAAAAATCATAATTTAATAAAAGAATGACCCCCATATAAAAATGCCTATGTATATATATATATATACTACTTCAGCAGTTTCACACCCTTCTCGACCTCTTCGAAGACCCCTGTTTCTGAGTAGTCTCTTTCACAGCAGACTAGTAGAAGACCTTTTGTTCCTCGCACCCCTTACTGGAGCCGCAATCCCTTCATTCGGCTGCCCTTTTCCCCCTTCACTACCCTTAACACCCTTGCTCTTAGTATCCCCGCCCTTTTCCTTCTCCTTGTCTTTGCCCTTTTCCCTCTCCTTGCCCTTTTCCTTCTTCGAAGGCGGCTTCTTCTCCTCCTTCACCACTACAGGCTCCTCGACTTACCAATCTTCTTCACTATAGCATCTAAGGGCTTCTCCCTTGCAGCGCCCTTATTCCCCCCGCCTTTCTTACGTCCGTAAGCTTTTAACGGCTTGGATTTACCCTCAACCTCCGGTTCTCCCCCTTCTATATCTTCCCCAGCTTTACTACTTGGTAGTGTAAAGCTTGCACTCTTGGTCTTACTGTTGTCACTTGTAGATACCTCTAAACCGATACTAAGGGGTATAACAGGGGCAGGAATAGTACCTGGACGGGGAGTTTCACGTTTCCTTGAAGAAGACGGGGCAGGAGAGGGAGCAGGAATAGAAACAGGAGCCGGAGTGGGAGCCGGTGCGGGGATCTCCAGATTAGCCTTCTTGGTCTCCCTCTTCCTCGCTTGTGAAGGTTTCTCGGGCTTGGCACTGCTACTCCCTGGCTCTGCTTGTGTACATTTCTCCAGCTTCTCCATCTCTTCAATGGCTAGCTTGCGGAGTGTGAGTGCTGCCTGGGATTCCGGGGAATCCCGTGGGAAGACGACAATCCAGTTGCTGAATACCAACAGGATGTCTCGGAGAACTCTAATGTTCCTGCGTACGCTCCTTCTTCCAGGCGTGCCTTGATCATGTTCAGGTCTATGTGTCTGCGTACTACTTGGTCGTATCTCGGGTCGTCCTGAAGTAAAACACATCATACAATATGTAAGCATACAACACGCACATATATCGTATACATATTCAACATACACGTATACATATGTACGTGTAAATACTGAATGTATATGGCACACATACATACATAAGAGGCGAGTTTCTTCCATATGTACTGTGTCTTAACTCTTGTAATATGCAAAGTATGTGTAGATACGATCTCTAAGAGCGTACATACCGGCTTTTGTTTGAAGTACGAGGAGAGCTTCTGTACGGAGATCATACGGAGGCAGTCCACGAGAGGCTGCAGCTTCTTTCTATCTCTCCGAGAGCGTCTGCTTGTCGGAGACGTGTCCTCTACACCCTCCGCATCGACTTGACTCTCCTTTGACTGCTCGAGGCCGCCTTGGCTGTTGTCCTTTGACTGCTCCTGACCGCCGCCACCCTGACTCTCTTTGGACTGCTCGTGAACGCTCTCACTTGCACTTGCACTTGCGGGTGATCCCACCCGCACATTCTCGGTTTTCACTGGATCCATAACCATCTCCTGCCAACAAAGCGTTATGGTTTAGGGTTTAGGGTTTTGTGGTCCCTAACCCACACGCACGCGGAAAGGACTACACAACCACGTGGTACACAGTGTTCAATGTATACATTATACAACTGAAAAGTAGAAAGAGTGAATAACATACACACCACTATAGTCAACTGAAGCTGGTTACAATATGAAACGATTATACACGTAGTGTATATATTAGTATGTGTATGTACGATATAGTATCGTACATATACACAGGTTTTAATGGTATGAAACTGCATAATACATAAAATGTTTGTTAAATAGTTAATACATATATTAATGTAGTATACCACGCACAGGCAGGCATACACACAAAACTTGGAACTAACCTTATCAGGAGCTTCTTCTTCAGACTCGTCACTCTTCTCCTTCGACTCTGTGGACTTATCCGTGCTTGTTGAAGGTTGTACAGGAGTTGTACATGCTTCTTTCTCATCCGGCACTTCATTTACTTGTACCTGCACGCCATTTCAGTTTACTTAATAATTAATCCCAATAATATTTAATGTTTATTACTGATCACTACACATATACAAACATAAACACACAAGCACAAACACAGACATTACGTACCTCTTGCTGTTTATCAGCTGAAGGTGTAGCTTCACCAGCGTGTGACTTCATCAAGAGTCACATCTTCAGAAGAAGTCTCGGATCTGACAGCTCCAGTGGTCATTGCGAGATCAACAGGAGGTTTAACCTCTTCAACCTCGTGTTTAACTTCTAGATCAACCTGCTTATCTTCCTCTGGGGAGGACCCTTCTTCTATTTGATCTTCTATTGGCAGAGCTTCATCAGCTTCTCCACTAAGTTTCTCACTTTCTGCTTCTGCAAGTATGTGTGCATTAGAGAGAGAGAGCGAGGGAGAGAGTTTCGCTCGTAATACCTCACGCACACGCGCACGCACACACACTTACCAGCCACTTCGTCTGAGTTCTCCGACTTCTCATCAGCCTCGTTCCTCACGCAAATCATGTCTGCCTTAACCTGTTGCCTAGGGACCGTATTGTATATCTCTACTGGTTCGACCGTATCTACATCTCTATCTACTTCTACTTCTACTTCCTGTGCCGTATCTACACTTGTCTCTACTTCATTTACTTCAACTGATAACTTAACTGGTGGCCTAACCTCGTTGTCATCACCTTTAACTTCTTCCTCCTTTGTAACCTCGTTATCCACTTCTTCCAAAGGATATTCTTTTACTTCTTCAACCTTCTCTGTAGTCAAATTAACACCAGCCTCTTCTTTTTCAACAGTAGTAGTGTCTGCACCATCCTGCAAGAAAAAAAGAAAGTTAAAAGATATACATATTTGTATATCCATATATAGATACACACATAGATGTATACATACCACTATACACGTGAATAAACGTAAGGCGTTCTTTTAAATACTCTTCCTTAAACTATCATGATGACGTGCATTTAATAGCAACGGTATGACAACCAGTAATAAGTTAACTTATAAGGTATTTTACCTCTAACACAGTTGCTGCATCATGTCGATCATCGTCCACCTGTCGGACTGTCGCCTCTGTTATGCAGCTCTCTGTCGGCTTTTCAATGACAGCCTTGTCGACAATATTCTGTTTGTTTGCAGCCTGTGATTTCTTCTTCAATCTGTTTGTGAGTAATCTGAACAAAGAACAATGAGTCTCTGTCTCTGTCTCTGTCTCTGTCTCTACTTACGTAACAGATGCATCGTGCCGTTCAATCTCCCGCTTTAGCTGTACCATCCTATGGTTGCGAACTTCTTCAAACCATGGTGGAAAACTCTCCTCTTCCCTGTCTCTACATTGCAAAAATAACAAGAAGAAAATGGCAGAAATCAGTATAAAAGCACACAGCGCGCATTGCATGTACCAACCTTCCGTTACCAATGTTGCGGTGTCCTGAGCTAGCATGTTTTGCATTGAGCGCATCGTGACGACTTTTACAGGCCTGGATTACAATATATTT
>PUQB01000545.1:50000-170362 GCA_003024785.1 Selaginella tamariscina | reverse complement strand
GTGCCATAGTAGGCTAACAAATTCCTGTATGAAGTTTGTACAAGAGGATAGTTTCTTATAATTGGAGAAGCTACTAGATCTGTACGTGTGTGTGTTCTTAGAACACTGATTTGATATATCCCATGCCCTCTGAGCTCCTATATATTTGAGCTGCCAACGATCAGTCCAATGCAACCGGATCAAAGCTGGTCCAGTCAAACCCAGTCACCCCGAGATACGCGCAACACCCTAAGAATATACCGACCACTGACCCTTCATGCCGGACAGTCAACACGTTATTTCCTCAATGATCAGCTACCGTCACGTGGGAATCTTGTTTTATGGCACGTTGCTAAAACGAAATTCGGTGCACTTAACATTCCTGTGAGCACGTTCTTTCTGCCAGCTTCTGAGTCAAAGAATGTCTGCCCAACAGTGTATGATATATTCATATATGTTCCGTAAATAATTAACATTCATAAAACAAAAACTTTTTGTTGTGAAAATAAATATAAAGGTGGGAACGACTATACATTTTGAATAAGCCCAACATGGAAAAGCATGTATATTTGACTTAAATATTGGGTGTCTCCACATATCCCTGCGATAACATCAAATTCAATCAAAGCTTGTTATTGTGAGAGATGTTACTGATGTATGGGAACTTATTGCTTTGTAAAGAAAAGAATTTTGTTCCAAGTTACATATTTATTATTGTATATTAGGGTTGCTTATAAAATTAAAAAATATGCTTGCTATTTGGCAAGGCTAGCACTTGTACGTATATAAGTAGGTTTTTCTGCTCATTTTTCATCAGGGTCCAACAAACCTAATTTTCCTAGAGGGATAAAACCTTCCGTGATTGGAATGAACCGGCCCAAACCTTTTTTGACATGTATTTTCAATCAACTTTTTTCCTAAGAGACTCAAAACACATAAGGATCACACAATTTTTTTTACTGTTATAATGAGCCACTCAGCCATACTCCCCTGTAATCGATGAGTAGTTCACAATACTGTCCACCATTTCTTTGTCCACCTTGTATGACACCTCATCAAACTTAGCAAGTTTCTTCATCTCATTAACTCCATATGACTTCAAGTCACGCATATGAATTGGGAGGTTGATAGGAGCTAACATCTTCATCCATGAAGGTGGACCCAAAGTAGTAACTAGTAACCTATTTTCAATGCTCTTAATTAGCACATAAGCAAATACCTCTTGAAACACTAGCGCCTCCTATAAATCCTCCCCATCCAAAGACCAAAGCATGATAACAGACCTGAAAGTGTCCCCCTTAATAGCACCTCTCAACGCAGCTAAAGGGCCAATCCACACTCCCCCTCTTAGAATAACAAGGTAGCCTCGACTATCCTACAAGTTTGCGTTGCAATCCACCTCAAAGTTCAAGTATTAGGAATAGATCTTTGAGATGGCTACCCTGCACAAGCCCACCACAATAGTCACATCCGTAGTTTCTTTATGAAACTTCAGGCTCAAATCAGTCATGACCTTTAAAATATCTACAAGGTAATGGAAAATGTAAATGGCCTTGAATGTTTGTAACACTCGATATACCCTACACTTTTCCTTTGTTGTTGTTGTATTACTCCCACTTTTCTTCTATCTCAAGTCAATATAACTCCAAAACAGGTTCCAAACAATCACATAATGTAGCAATAGCTCTATGCCTACTCAGCCATCTCATGTGCTAAATCCTTGTGAGCATGAGTTGTGTATGGTCTAGCTCATCTCTCCAATTTTCTCAAAAGCCTCATTCTACTGCCACTTCTTAAGAAAGACACCGAAACCTTATTTATATAAGTTCATATAGTTCTCAGCCATGCCTTTGGTTGATAGAGGCTTGTAGCAATCCTCAATACATAAGTTGACCCTGTGAGCTACACAACGGATGCTTATCATGTAAGGATTCATACTCTTCAGCCTTCTAGCCACCCCTGATCTTGAGCCAATCATTACTGCTGCACCATATCAACCAAAACCCAGACACCTCCTAAAATCCAGTCCCCACCCTTGTAGAGTCTCCCGAATACATGCCGTAATTGAAGCAACATCTCTAGCCTCTATCCCCACTATTCCCAAATAGCTCGTCTCAACCTAGAGTTGCAGATATATCAGGTGCTTAGTCACATTGGAAAAAAAGTACAAAAAAAAGCATAAATAGAACACCTTACGTAATGTATGTAGACTCATCTATCATTAGGCCAAAATAAGGACTCGCCTTAACTTTGTCAAGAGTCTCCTCTTTAACCATGTCACACAACATATAGATGAAACTTGATCATAGGCAAGTTCTCCTTAGCAATGTAATAGACAATCCTAATCAGCATTCCCACACCTTCCTCAACATGTTTGACTTGCTCCACATGACTTAAACAACATATGGTCATCTTCCTGCAGCTACTTTTTGCTTATAAACACTATGTTCATGTTCAAAGCTCTTAACATGAAGAACATAAGTTTGAAATCTTAAAATTATAGCTCCCCTATTCCCAAATGGATGCTTACTCTTAGGATTTAACTGGCAAATAGTGCATAGCAATAGCCTTGTCACCTTATCATGTTCAAGCCATTTAAATTGCCTTCTCCAATCCTTCTGAAACATGGCATTCCTTTTAACCACTTCAACATCTACCCCTACCTCCTCTACTCCTACCAACTCTGGCCCTATTCGATCTTGCTCCTTCACTATTTAATGTCGCTGTCGTAGTTTTTACTATGACTCGACCCTTTACTTTGGGGTTTGATTGTTGTTACCTACCAAGTTGTGTGGCGAACCCTAGTTGTAGTGAGAAACAACCCCGCTTAGTGCACTTAGGTGTTTAGGGGTAGTTCGACGGCTGTCACTAGGTACCTCGAGAAACTCTAGGCGAAGGTAGTACTTACCCTCTAAAAAATCTCCCCCAGTTTGACGTTACAAAAGATAGGTTTTCCGTTAAAAATAGCTTGTCAAAAAGGGTTAAGGACACCCCTAGGGTTGACCTAACCCTAGGGTTGCCCTAACCCCACGCCCTAATACCCCCTCCCTAGGGGTTAGGTTTAGGGTTAGGTTAGGACAACCATTTTCTCTAAGGGCTGGCATTTCCGTGCCAGCCCACTTACTCATTTAGGTAAACAGGGGGGGGGGGGGGGGTCCGTCACATAAATAAGGTAGAGTATATGTAGTGAGGCTTCCTGGGTTCAAAAGAGAGCTCGTTAACCTCCTACCGATGCAAGCTAAGCTTGTGTCGTCAAGGTGCAACCCTCCGTTGTGCCGCCCAACTTCCACACAACAGGGGTACAACCCACCCTAGGGTTAGACTATCCTTATCGTCGGCAGGATCTTACCTTTGAGATAGGGGCACGTCACTTCCAAGGAGTTAGTCAAATTCCTTGGTTCGAAAACCTGCTCGCAAGCTCAAAGGCATTGCTCGAGTTCATGTTCTGCAAAACTAGTGGTTGAGGCCTTGCTCCGGCCGCCTCAACCACACCAAGCTAGGAACGACACCTAAAGCTCAGCTAGTTCGTGTACCCTGATTCACAAGGTGAGTTTCATTCGTGGGCTTAGTCAGTTAGGGTTTGAGTTCCTAAGGCTTGGGTTCCTAATACGGGTTATTTTACTAGATTCCGTGGGGTTTCCAAGAGAGGGGATTCCAGGGTTGACACCTGGCAAGCCGCCTTTGTGGCACCAGGTAAAAACTCTGACAATTGGTATCATAGCAAGTTCTCTGCGGTCAGTAGGACTGCCTTAAGTCTAGGGTGTTTCAATGGTTAGATAACTCTAAATTCTTGATATACTCTATTGCTTTCGGTTGACATGTCTGTATTTTGCGCAGAGAGTTTGATCCTGTGAGTTGTCAAACCTCGAAGAACACTTGCTCAGTGAGTCGGCGTGAGATTCTAGGTATGTCTGAAAGTTTTATGCTGGTTTAAGCTGATGTGTGTGGGTGTACAACCTGTACAGGGTGTTTCCAATTTCACATTGGGAATATTCCAAGCATATTCTCTGAGTGTTGACACTAGGGTTCAATACAATGAGCAAGAGAATGCAACCAGAGCCTGAGGTAAAGAGGGCTGTCGCAGAGGCTCAAAATGAGGAGATGGATGAGGCTGATCCAGGTCGACCCCCTAGAGTTAGACAACGACCTGGTTGGCGAGAAATAATGATGGATGCTCTAAACGAACTCCGAGGGATTTTTGGGGTTGAACGACCAAATCGATAATGTTGCCGTTTGAATTCCGACAAATACTGCAGTGCCAGATGTTCCACAACAAGACACACGTAAAAAGAAGAAGAAGCATGACTCAGAGTCAGGTTTTTATGAATCAGATTTTTTGACGGAAGTAGGTGGTGGAGGTCCAGTAAATTCAAATCGGTAAAACCTTTGAATTTCATGGGTTCAAAGGATTACAAGGTTTTGGATGACTGGTTGTATGATATGGAAAGCTATTTCGAGGCTGCTTCCGTGAGAAAGACAGAAAAGGTTGCATGTGCCAAGCTGTCATAGTTTTTACTATGACTCGACCCTTTACTTTGGACGTTGACTGTTGTTACCTACTGTACTATGTTGATGGACCCTAGATGTAGTAGGAAACAGGCCCGCTTAGTGCACTTGGGTATCTGGTGATGGTCCGGCCAGGTGTCATTAGGTATTTGCAGGAAACTCTAAGCGAAGCTAGAACTTACCTTCTAGAAACCCACCCCCAATTTTGACGTCCCGAATAGGTTGTTTGGTCTTTGCAAATGAGTTCGGCATGTTAAGTAGGGTTAGGAACACCCCTAGGGTTGACCTAACCCTAGGGTTGCCCTAACCCACGCCCTAAAACCCCCACCCCCTTGGGTAGGGTTTAGGGGTAGGAGTAAGGGTGAGTTATAGGCTCATATTGCTAATTTATCTAAGGGGCTAGAATTCAGTGCCAGCCCACTAATACAACAGGAAAAGAGGGGGGGGGGCTCCGTCACATAAATAAGGTAGAGTATACGTAGGAGAGCTCCTGGGTTCATGAATGAGTTCGTTGCTCTTCTGCCGGTGCAAGCTTCAGCTTGTGTCGTTAAGGTACAACCCTCTGTTGTGCCGCCCTAACTTCCAGATGCCAGGGGTACGTCCCACCTTCGGGGTAGCTTACCCTTAACGTTGGCGAATCCATGCCTGGGAGGTCTTGTCGGATGCACGTTCCAAGAGGCAGAGGTTGAGGCTTGTCTCCAGCCTCCTCCTCCACGTCAAGCTAGGTGTAGCACTCACGGCCAAGCAAGGCACATCCGTTCCTTGTCCAACTGTGGGCGTGGGATCTTGTTTGACAGGTTCGTTACTAGTTCCTAAGGGTTCATTGAGGGGTTCTAGAGTTGCATTTAGGAACCACGTTTGTGGTACTTGGTGCAACTCTTGAATTAAGGGCTATGGATGATAGCTCACATCTTGGAAGGCAGTGTCACATGGGATGTGACACTGGCTAACGTCCATGGTCAACGCCGAGGGCACGCCCTTCGGGGTTATGTCATGGGTTGTCGCTAAGGGGTTGGATACTCTAGCAAACAGGCATGCTTGTGCTTGCACTAGGGTGCTAAGCCTTGGGCATCCGCTCGAGGGAGGTTAGGTCTCGTAACTGTGTGCTTTGGCACACTTGGTTAAGGGAGTGTTCTCCTTGGAATCCAGGGTTGAACACCTAAGCTCATTAGCAGAAGCCCTTTCGTAAGGCACTCGCAAGGTCATGTGCTTAGGGTTATCCCAAACCTAGCCTTAGGGAGTTTGCTTAGCAGAACACTCGTGCTCGCCTACGGCGCACACTCGTGTCCTCACTAAGTACTAGCCCTAGGTCTAGGGTGTAACTTGGCCACTCAAACCCTTAGGGGTTAGTCGTGGTTCAGGGTACCCCTTGTCGCCCTAAAGGGGTTGTACTCCGGATGAGGGTGATTCCTCAAGGGGTAAGTGACAATGCCTTAGCTCTGTCACGGGGTATGTGTGTGGAACACACGTCTCCTTGATGGGGGTTAGGGCATGAGCCTGTCTAGGTCTTCTAGGGCAAGACCCTAAGTCAACTAGGGTTATCCCTCAAGGGTTTTGGGGTAGACACTCTAGGGAGACTTAGGCTAAACCCTAAGTCAACTAGGGTTATCCCTCAAGGGTTCTGGGGGCAGACATTCTAGGGAGACTTAGGCTAAACCCTAAGTCTCTTGTCCACTTGGGCATTAGAGACTAACCCTAGGGGTCGTTGGGGTTGTTCTGGGATACTTAGCGTTGCTCACACAGGGTGATGACGCCAAATGGCCACATGGCAGCCACGTGTTGCCACGTGTTGGCCCTTTGGGTTAAAACTCTGACAATTGGTATCGAGCCTATTCTCTGCGGTCAGTAGGACTACCTAAAGTGTAGTGTATTTTAGGGTTTAGTTAGTTCTAAATTTTTGAAGTACTCTATCACTTTCGGCTAACGTCTGAATTCTGCGCAGAGAGTTGGTCCTGAGATCTATAACTCTTCGAAAAACATCTACTTAATAAGTGGGTGTGGGTTATGGACTCCAATGTCGAAGGTTGCACTCGGAAGGCAACTTCCAAGTTGCATGCCAGGTTACATTTTCTCTAGGTTACTTCACCTTAAGGTTATCCAGGTTACTTTACCATATGTTTCCACAAGACATGGTGTGTTAGTTTGTTCTGGCTTACAAACTAAGTCTTGTGAAGTGGATCATGTGATATGCTAAGCTTACCCATTATTGAAAATTTTTCTTTTTCTTTAAGGTGTTTGAATTTGGGATAACACATGATTTGGAAACAGACAATGTCCTTTGAGTTTTGGCTTATGTCAAGATTCAATATCGGATCCAACTGTAGTGTTCAAACGGGGAAAGACTTATGTTCAGAAGTGCGTCTTTGACTTCGGGAGAAGGGGCATAATCAAACATAAGAATGAACACTACATTTTGACATAAAGTGTAAAATAAGCTCTTATTATAGTGCATGGTTCCGAGAGTGTAACTCTAGAAGCAAACTATAGTGATGAACTTATAATACAATGGAATGTCAAATATTGACATATGATAAATATGTTAAGCAATGGGTTTGAAGATCCAATGTAGTCAAAGTATTGTCTGATGTTCGCAATATTTTGATGACGCTAGCTGCAATAACATTAGGTGGAATAGTTTACTAAGTTCAAGTCACCTAATTTGAACCTTAGTACAACTTGAAACCTTAGTTAGTTGTAAGCGCGCACTTTGTATTCAAGTTAGCTAGCTCGACTAACTTGATTAAGAAGTTTGTCTCATAAGAGATCATAAAGAAACTTCGGATAATAGCTAGAGAATTTCGTTATCTTACCAATATCGGTTTTGGGATAGATGGCATGATCTATTAGAAAGAGAAATGTTGGAAACATACGTTTACATTTTCAGTTTACTGAGTAATGAAGGACTTGCATAGTGAAGGCGTTCGGCCACACTTGCACATTTTCATTATTAACTCTTTAATATTGAAATTTGTAACGTTGTTTACAATGTGGGCATAAGCTCTTGAACAAGGGTGATTCCTTTAAGAAGAGCATGATTTAAGGTTCTCCAGTTTGCTTATTAACTAAGTAAAGAAACTTGCTTAGTTTGATAACTTATGTTGAGAACTATCAATGAGTCAATAACAAGTCGGGTATACATTTTGGGAGGTTTAAGTGCATGTACCTCCTTAAGATAGTTTGTATTCGTGGGAATTAGAAGTTGGTATTGGTTTTCAATATCAATTTCATTTTAGAGTCGAATACATTATTTAATAGATGGTTTCTTGACTTTGCATCATGGTCGCAAATGCAGGCACTCAAAGCTTATAAAGTAGGTATCTTCAGTTCTTTGGAATATTGAAAAATAGAACTATTCTTGACTCAAGGTTTGATGTATTCCTTGGGTTAGTTGTTAGTTCTATCTCAAGGTTTGATGGTGTTCCTTGAGTTGGTTCAATAAGTATGATATTGTGTAGCGGATTAGCTCAAGAAGATGGTGTCCCTTCTTGATGATTGTAGTTCAAGGTTCGTCCAATATCCGGTTCGAGAATATGAGGTTTCCTATCACCTCATCTGTGAGATATTTATATTTAAACTTTGATAGAATTTGTGACAATCTTTTCAAGATTGGTTATAAATGACTTGTCAAAGTATAGTATGATATCTCTTCAATATTGAGTTTGGAGCGCTCAATATCAAACTTGGTTATGATCACATGAGGTGGCCGTAATCATATAATATAAAGACTCAAGTGGATTTGAGTCTGACACTTTGGTAAGGCACTACCTTAGTGTTATAACTTGAAACGTGTTTTCAAGTTAGTTGAGAAATGAGACATTTCTCAATACATTGCTTGAGGGGCAATGTGTACTTTCTGGATTGCTAGGTGTCTAGAGTGAATAATGTATCTTAGTTCAATGTACTGAACTAGATATTTTATTCATGTTTGGGGAGATCTATTGAATATAAGGTATGACTAAAACATGAAGTTGATCTAACACTTCAGTGTTATGATACATTTATGTGGAGGTTTATATCTTACTAAATCAATTAGATGAACCAGACACTAGTTCATGATTCCTCTTAGTCTCTGAACAAAGTTCCTCGAAATACTTCGTAACATTATATTTGTCTCAAAATTGAAGTTCGGTTCATGTAAACTAAGACCATATCTATAATGTAGTTGTAGCATTTGATAAATTGATATGATTGTAAGTTTATATCCACTAGTATAACAACTAGTTGATAAGCTTAGGATTTGAACGTTAAAACGATCATTATCCATTCGAGAGTATCAATATCGAAATTGGACTATTTATAGAATAAGGATTAGTTTTAAAAAGATGTTTATCAAAAACACTATTGCTTCAATTAGTGAAATGCTATACTTCGGTATAGTGTTGAGAAACATTTACGAAATAAGTTTAAGAGTTGGAAATAAATATAATGTTACGGAGGCGTACAGTATTACGAGTTCAGGGAGACTCTTATCGTGAAAACTAAGTTTTAAAATTCCGTATTTTGAACTTAGTACGATAAGGAGTTAGGAATTATTGAATGGCACCTAGTATGTTGTGCTCTTTGGAGAATGAGTACAATGAGGGTACTAATTAAGACAAAGATTGTTGATTGAGGCATTAGAGATGGGTTGAATTTCCTGGTTTCCACATTGTTTATAAGAAAGGTATGTTAGCTTATCTGGTCCCTGAACTGGTCGGTGTTATGAAAGAGTACAAAGTTGATTGTGAAAGATGAATGGTAGTGCTATCACACTTGGTTGCAAATTTGACTGAATTTGATTCCTATCGGGAATAAATTTATGTTAATAACACACCAAGTGGATGGCAGGTTGGCAAGACCTTGTTGTATACATGTGTACAGCCATGCGCCTCTGTGATCGCCTCTGGCCAGATTGATATGTTTACAAAGAACAGAATTGTACTCTTGTATCGGAAAAGAGCTTGATTCCGATAAAAGTCTCATACTTAGTCTGGCGTAACTATATACTAACGAGAGATAGGTATAGTAGCAGACCCTTATGAAAAGGGGTAATGTGAAACACCGAGGGATGCAGAGATGTAAGCTATAATATCGTAACATGTGGGACCATTGGAAAATCAAAGAAATGCGAAGGTGTTTGGTCAAGCATTTGAGAAGTGCTTGTTGTGCGCTAGATGACAGAGGTCATCAACAGCGTTTAATATTAAGGAATAAAGCAAGTCTTTATTTCTTGTTAACCAAGGGGCCGGCAACAACACTAACTAGAGGCCTCCAATATAAATTCTAGTTAAGTAAAGAAATTAACCAGTGTTGTGTGCGTCGGGTGACAGACTTTGCAGACGTGCAAAAGGTCTCCAGGTGACTTCATGTCGCAGGTGGTGCCTCCGGCAGCTGGGTTTACGACTCAGTGAACGACGGTTCTGAAGTACTTGGCTTCGCGTAATGCAAGGGGGGTAATGAAATTATGTGAACTTTTGGCTAACTCCGCATAGAGTGATATGTTAGTTTTGGTTAGTTTTTTCTAACATTATCTAGTCTTGGAGTTGGACGTCAACGAGGACGTTGACATTTTCAAAGGCGGGGAGTGTGTCATAGTTTTTACTATGACTCGACCCTTTACTTTGGACGTTGACTGTTGTTACCTACTGTACTATGTTGATGGACCCTAGATGTAGTAGGAAACAGGCCCGCTTAGTGCACTTGGGTATCTGGTGATGGTCCGGCCGGGTGTCATTAGGTATTTGCAGGAAACTCTAAGCGAAGCTAGAACTTACCTTCTAGAAACCCACCCCCAATTTTGACGTCCCGAATAGGTTGATTGGTCTTTGCAATGAGTTCGGCTGTAAGTAGGGTTAGGAACACCCCTAGGGTTGACCTAACCCTAGGGTTGCCCTAACCCACCCTAAAACCCCCACCCCCTTGGGTAGGGTTTAGGGGTAGGAGTAAGGGTGAGTTATAGGCTCATATTGCTAATTTATCTAAGGGGCTAGAATTCAGTGCCAGCCCACTAATACAAACAGGAAAAGAGGGGGGGGGGGCTCCGTCACATAAATAAGGTAGAGTATACGTAGGAGAGCTCCTGGGTTCATGAATGAGTTCGTTGCTCTTCTGCCGGTGCAAGCTTCAGCTTGTGTCGTTAAGGTACAACCCTCTGTTGTGCCGCCCTAACTTCCAGATGCCAGGGGTACGTCCCACCTTCGGGGTAGCTTACCCTTAACGTTGGCGAATCCATGCCTGGGAGGTCTTGTCGGGATGCACGTTCCAAGAGGCAGAGGTTGAGGCTTGTCTCCAGCCTCCTCCTCCACGTCAAGCTAGGTGTAGCACTCACGGCCAAGCAAGGCACATCCGTGTCCTTGTCCAACTGTGGGCGTGGGATCTTGTTTGACAGGTTCACGTTACCTGGTTCCTGAGGGTTCATTGAGGGGTTCTAGAGTTGGCATTTAGGAACCACGTTTGTGGTACTTGGTGCAACTCTTGAATCTAAGGGCTATGGCATGATAGCCCACATCTTGGAAGGCAGTGTCACATGGGGATGTGACACTGGGCTAAACGTCACATGGTACAACGCCCGAGGCACGCCCTTTGGGGTTATGTCATGGGCTTGTCGCTAAGGGGTTGGATACTCTAGCAAACAGGCATGCTTGTGCTTGCACTAGGGTGCTAAGCCTTGGGCATCCGCTCGAGGGAGGTTAGGTCTCGTAACTAGGTGTGCTTTGGCACACTTGGCTAGGGGAGTGTTCTCCTTGGAATCCAGGGGTTGAACAACCTAAGCTCATTAGCAGAAGCCCTTTCGTAAGGCACTCGCAAGGTCATGTGCTTAGGGTTATCCCAAACCTAGCCTTAGGGAGTTTGCTTAGCAGAACACTCGTGTCGCCTACGGCGCACACTCGTGTCCTCACTAAGTACTAGCCCTAGGTCTAGGGTGTAACTTGGCCACTCAAACCCTTAGGGGTTAGTCGTGGTTCAGGGTACCCCTTGTCGCCCTAAAGGGGTTGTACTCCCGGATGAGGGTGATTCCTCAAGGGGTAAGTGACAATGCCTTAGCTCTGTCAGGGGTATGTGTGGAACACACGTCTCCTTGATGGGGGTTAGGGCATGAGCCTGTCTAGGTCTTCTAGGGCAAGACCCTAAGTCAACTAGGGTTATCCCTCAAGGGTTTTGGGGTAGACACTCTAGGGAGACTTAGGCTAAACCCTAAGTCAACTAGGGTTATCCCTCAAGGGTTCTGGGGGCAGACATTCTAGGGAGACTTAGGCTAAACCCTAAGTCTCTTGTCCACTTGGGCATTAGAGTCTAACCCTAGGGGTCGTTGGGGTTGTTCTGGGAACTTAGCGTTGCTCACACAGGGTGATGACGCCGAATGGCCACCTGGCAGCCACGTGTTGCCACGTGTTGGCCCTTTGGGTTAAAACTCTGACACAAGCAGTTTCTTAAAAAGAAAGCTAAGACTTGGTGGCGAATTGTTGAAGGTGAACGTGGATACCGAAACAGCTGGAAGCACATGAAAAAGGAGATCAAAAAGCAGTATATGCCGGATGATCTCGGTTTGCGATTGCGTGCTGACCTGGCACTTTGTCAACAGGGAGTTCGGGGAAGTCCATGGACCACGTTTATCGATTCGAAAGTGTACGGCGATTGGTGCCAAATATGAGTGATGATGAAGCTCGAAGTTGCTTCATGGCTAGCTTGAATGAGAAAACGCGAAGAGAAATCTTAAGGTACAAGCCAACAAGCTATCGGGAATGTCAAGAGGCAGCTCAAAAGGTTGCTTATGGCATGTCGTTAGAAGACTTGTACAAAGGGGAGGAAGCAAAACCTAAACCAAGGAGTTTCCTCCAAAGTCTGGGTTCAGAAGGTTTGATAGGCGACCAGATCAATCGCCATCAATTCGAAGTGCAAGTCCCTTTGTCGGCAGTTCCAAGTTTTCGGACACATCAAGACCCACCGGATTTCGGAAACCATTGGCGTTACCACCTCCTCAGCAGGCCAAAGGATCGGCTCCAAAGTCTGCTCCCCCGTTCCGCAGGCGGGTTGTGAAATGTTATAATTGTAACAAGCCTGGTCATTTTGCTAAAGAGTGTCAGGCACCCTCACAACAATCAGGACATTTCAAGGCGATGGTAGAAGAGGAAGTTGCTGAACCAGAAACGCTTGAAGATCCGGAAGATGAGTCAGAAGAGGTAATGTTGTGCCAGACACAACCTGCCTTATTCGCTATTCAAGACAAAACTGACCCTTTGCTATATTTGACAGGAAGGATACGAGGGGACCGAGTCCGAATGATGATCGATACTGGAGCAACATACAACTTCATATCGACTAGTCTAGCTCGTCGATTGAATTTGGATGTAATAAAGATGTGTGAAATAAAGATCAATTTTGGCAAAGGTTCTCAAAATACTAATAATATAGCAAGGGCAGTTCCTGTCCAAATCAAAGATTGGAAGGCTAAGCTAGACTTAGTTGTCTTGAATATGACGGGGTTTGACTTTGTTTTGGGTATGGAATGGTTCCATAAACATGTAATCGAAATGAGGGGTTCTGGAGATAATCGATCACGCTTGCAGCAGATAAAGAGGACATTAGAAAGACCACGCTCAAATGGAAACGCTAACTGATAAGGATTGGAATCCTATGTTCCTTACCTTAACTCAGTTGCGTAAGGCAGTTAGACATCGGGAACGTGTGTTTCTTGCAATGGTTTTGGATACTGGTGAAGTCAAAATAGGAGATGGTCAAGAATCTGTTCCTGAACCTATTTTGGAAGTCTTGAACATGTTTAAGGATGTGTTGCCAGAAGACTTGCCCGAGTTACCTCCACGTCGAGTTGTGGACCACAGGATAGAGATTTTGCCAGGTTCGTCTCCACCGGCAAGAGCCCCATATCGGTTGAATCCTCAAGAGTTAGTAGAATTGAAGAGACAGCTGACAGAATTGATTGGTCGAGGACACATTCGACCTAGTCGATCGCCGTATGGTGCACCTATCTTGTTTGTAATGAAAAAGGATGGTACGATGCGAATGTGTGTGGACTATCGAGGAACGCGATAACTATCAAAAATAAGTATCCTCTTCCACGAGTGGACGACTTATTTGATAGGCTATCAAAAGCAAAGTATTTTTCAAGAATAGACTTGAGATCGGGGTACCATCAGATTCGGGTAGCAGAGAATGACATTGAGAAGACCGCTTTTCGAACGCGTTATGGATCATTTGAGTTTCTAGTCTTACCATTCGGGTTGTGCAATGCTCCAGCAACTTTTTGCACAATGATGGATGATGTGTTTAGAGACTATCTAGACGAGTTCGTAGTGGTGTATATTGATGACATTCTGATTTTCAGTTCGACAATTGAGGAACATGTGGAACACTTAGAAAAAGTGTTTCAGAGGTTGAGAGAGAACCAGTTGTATGCTAAAGAAAGCAAGTGCGCATTTGGTCAAACCAAGATAGATTTCTTGGGACACTTGATCTCAGGTGGGGAGGTTGCCATGGACCCAAAGAAAATTCAAGCTATTACCGAGTGGATGACTTTAAAAGATGTGCATGAAGTTAGATCATTTCTTGGTCTGACAGGGTATTACCGAAGATTCATAAAGGGTTACTCGGAAATAGCGGCCCCATTGACAGATCTTACGAAAAACATTCCATGGCATTGGACTCCAGAGTGCCAACGTGCGTTCGTCAAACTCAAAGAGGCTATCTCTTCTGAGCCAGTTTTGCAGTTGCCCATCTTTGAAGATCCCTTTGAAGAAGTAGAATGTGACGCTTCCGACTTTGCAATTGGTGGTGTATTGCAACAGAAAGGACATCCAGTGTCCTTTTTCTCGAAGAAGTTAGATGCCGCGCAAACTCGATGGCCTACTCACGAAAAGGAGATGTATGCTATTGTTGCTTCCTTGGAGTATTGGCGTCATTATCTTCCAAGTCATGGCAAAAAGGGTTCACTTCAAATTTTCTATGGAAATGGCTCAGTCCTTATAAAGTTCTTTAAATATGGATAACTACTAAATATAATATGTTTCATTGACTATTTCTTACTCATATTTCTGCTTTGATATATATTATTCATTTTCTCAATATTATGATATTGTGGTTTGGACAAATAGTGTAACTCTAAGGTATTTGAAACGCAGCTAAAGCTATCGCCGAAGTATGCTAGATGGCAACAGAAGTTGACACGATTTCAGCCTGAAATCAAACATAAAGCGGGAAGGACAATGTGGTAGCTGATGCACTCAGTAGGAAGGGTCATTTGCGAATTATGTCAGCACCCATTTCAACTTTAGTGGATGAATTTGTGACGGCGTATCCTCAGGACAAGTTTGCTAAGAAGGCTTTGAGCCTGGTGGCAAAGAGGAAACAAGTTCATCAGTTACGAAGAGATGTAATTTCCAGCAGGAATAGAAGTCGAATGATGCACTCAAACAAGCACATTTTGCGGTACGAGATGGAGTTAAAAAAAAGAGACTCTATGTTCCAGAAGGGACATGGAGGGAGAGGCTGTTAAGAGAGCATCATGATGTTCCTTTGGCAGGACATGGTGGAAGGCATAAGACGTTGGCTTTGTTGAAGCAGGGATTTATTGGCCAGGTATGATAGATAATGTTGCCAAGTATGTCAAGACATGCCCCACATGTCAACAAGTAAAGAGTTGATCGCAAAACAAGCTGGGAAGTTGCAGTGTATACCAATTCCAGAGCGGCCATTTCAAAGTGTTACTTTAGACTTTATCATGGGATTGCCAAAATCTTGTGGTTTTAATGCGCTCATGGTGGTAGTCGATCGGTTTTCAAAGGTTGCTCATTTCATTCTAACTGTAGAGACAGTGAATGCAATTCAAGCAGCGAAGTTGTTCTTCCACGAAGTCATAAGAGTGCGCGGACTACCGGAAACCATGATCTCAGATCGGGATCCTCGGTTACGGGGAAATTTTGGGGGACATTGTTTAAACAGTTTGGTACGATGCTCAAGTTTAGTACAGCTTACCATCCACAAACTGATGGTCAAACGAGAGGGTGAACCGACAAGTCGAGGACTATCTCAGATGCTATGTTCAAGGTGATCAACTTGATTGGGCTGAACACTTAGATATGGCTGAGATATGTTACAATAACTCAACGCACACAGCGATCGGATGTAGCCCGATGGAAGTGTTAACTGGGAATAAGGGTGGTATTCCTCAAAGTATGGTGTTACCGAAAGATGATAGCAATCGAGTTCCATCTGTAGTAGAGTTCACGAGACAATTGTATCGGACATGGGAAGCTGCTCGTCAAGTGATGGCTGCAGCACAGGAAAGGTATCATCAGCAGTACGATAAGCATCGGTGGATGTAGAGTATCAGGTTGGGGATATGGTATTGTTGAGTACCAAAAACCTGAAGGTTCCAACAACTCTTTCAAGGAAGTTTCTATCGCACTACATAGGTCCATACAAGGTGGTGAAGCAAGTAGGGAAAGTGGCTTATGAGTTAGATCTTCCTCCGGAGTTGGGAACAATACACAATGTGTTCATGTCAATTTACTCGAGCCATTCCACAAGGATGAGAAACATCCACAGAGATATGAAAACTTACGTCCGCTTCCTGAGTTGGTCGGCGATACAAAGGAGTTCGAAGTTGAGTCGATATTGGATGCAAAGGATATTAAACGCCGAGGTACGCAAAAACGTAAAAGAGAATATCTTGTTAAGTGGAAGGGTTACCCGGCATGCGAGTCGACATGGGAACCATTGGATAATCTACAGAACGCGATGGAGATAGTGAAGGAGTTTGAGGCAAGGTCTCAAACTGTTAGTAATGATGATGAGAAATAGTTAACTTAAAGAAATTAACTAACTTGTTGTCTGTGTCGGGTGACAGACTTTGCAGACGTGCAAAAGGTCTCCAAGTGACTTCTTATCGTAGGTGGTGCCTCCGGCAGCTGAGTTGTCGCTCAGTGAACGACGGTTCTGAAGTACTTGGCTTCGCTTAATGCAAGGGGGTAATAAAACTTGTGAACTTTTGGCTGACTCCGCATAGAGTGATTAGTGTTAGTTTTCAGTTAATTTTTCCTAACCTAGTCTAGTCTTGGAGTTAGACGTCAACGAGGACGTTGACATTTCCAAAGGCGGGGAGTGAGTCATAGTTTTTACTATGACTCAACCCTTTACTTTGGGGTTTGACTGTTGTTACCTACCGAGTTGTGTGGCGAACCCTAGTTGTAGTGAGAAATAGCCTCGCTTAGTGCACTTAGGTGTTTAGGGGTAGTCCGGCCGGCTGTCACTAGGTACCTCGAGAAACTCTAAGCGAAGGTAGTACTTACCCTCTAAAAAACTCTCCCCCAATTTGACGTTACAAAAGATAGGTTTTCCGTTAAAAAATAACTTGTCAAAAAGGGTTAGGGACACCCCTAGGGTTGACCTAACCCTAGGGTTGCCCTAGCCCCACGCCCTAATACCCCTCCCTAGGGGTTAGGTTTAGGTTAGGTTAGGACAACCATTTTCTTTAAGGGTTGGCATTTCCGCGCCAGCCCACTTACTCATTTAGGTAAACAGGGGGGGGGGGGGGGGGTCCATCACATAAATAAGGTAGAGTATATGTAGTGAGGCTTCCTGGGTTCAAAAGAGAGCTCGTTAACCTCCTACTGGTGCAAGCTAAGCTTGTGTCGTCAAGGTGCAACCCTCGTTGTGCCGCCAAACTTTCACACGACAGGGGTACAACCCACCCTAGGGTTAGACTATCTTATCGTTGGCAGGATCTTGCCTTTGAGATAGGGCACGTCACTTTCAAGGAGTTAGTCAAATTCCTTGGTCTGAAAACCTGCTCGCAAGCTCAAAGGCATTGCCCGAGTTCACGTTCCGCAAACTAGTGGTTGAGGCCTTGCTCCGGCCGCCTCAACCACGCCAAGCTAGGAACGACACCTAAAGCTCGGCTAGTCCGTGTACCCTGATTCACAAGGTGAGTCTCATTCGTGGGCTTAGTCAGTTAGGGGTTTGAGTTCCTAAGGCTTGGGTTCCTAATACGGGTTATTTACCAGATTCCGTGGGGTTTCCAAGAGAGGGATTCCAGGGTTGGCACCTGGCAAGCCGCCTTTGTGGCACCAGGTAAAAACTCTAAACAGTCACTATAGCTTTGAACTATACCTTACTTTGCTTTCCTGCTTGCAAATCAGCAACTGTAGCTTTCCTCTTTCCATAGGAGCTTTTCCCATTTTGTGACTAGGGTAAATCTGTGTGTGTCTCATTTTTTGACTAAGGTAAATCTATGCAACAAGCGCAAATCACATTGAATGTATCCCTTAAACCTTCCTTAAGCACAATTTTGATATTTTAATTATATTTAAGGAATGTTTAGGGTAGCAGAAAAAACTTTTTACTATCTATTTACAATTGGTAAAAATCCTTTTGATTAGAAAGATGTTCGGCTTGAATCCTATTACAAGTATTTTGAACCAGCTTGAATCCTTTTGTTCAAGTTATATCAGTTCTTTATGATTTGAACTAGCTCAAATGAACTGTTGAACAGAGAAAATCCTACAGATTAAATCATAGCAGTGGTTACCACCGAAAGGGTCTATTGGAATAAGGGAAATGAGATAGAGAACAAATCAGACTTCAAAAAGGTCGAGAAAGGGTAAGGATGACAAGGTATGTAGCAGGTAGTAGTACTGCAGATCCTGACACAATACTGAGATAAGAGAAAGTATACAACAAAGCAGAAAGTTAAGCAAGAAATAATCGTATTGAGAATGAAGAAAACTTATATTATGTCTGCGCACATCACATAGAACAATATTACAGTATACTCCGGGATACCTTTCTAGTCCTAGTCTGATTTATTTATTCTCGTACTCTTGATCCGTACTAGTAGTTATCGTAACTTCCTCTTAACTTTATCCATTCAGTTATTGTAACTCTTATCCTGGTATGCTGTACTTCGCCTCAAACATCATATTACGATAATAAATCATTCGTATTATGATAGTGACTCGTACTCCTATATTTCCATCTGACTTTCATTTTTCCACAATTATACTTTTTTAGTGTTTTTCCCATTATATGTGCCTATGAAATAAACATAACTAGAAATGTTGTACATGTCTAACTATGATCCTAACAAAACTAATCCTAAGACTTTGTTGTGTGTTCATATTTATATATTCTTATGTAGTAGTGAATAAGTTAAAGTTGTTACCTTTGTTTTATTTTTCTTATCTTTTTTCTCATTTATTCTTACGTCCATCTTCTAGTTGTTTAATCTTATTACAACAATTATTCATCTTCTTCAACGGTCATTACCACATAGACACGTACATGGGATGGCTATTTTGCATGCTGCATGTTGACATTAACATCCGTACAACCAGTTATTGTGTTGGCACAATCATGTCATCACATTGTACAATTTTCCTACTATTAAACATGGGAGGCTATTTTGCATGCTGCATGTTGACATTAATATCCGTACAACCAAGTTATTGTGTTGGCACAATCATGTCATCACATTGTACAATTTTCCTACTGTTAATCAACGACATGTTAATATCTTAAAACTATATGTTATTACAGTGTTGTACTCATTATGTATCATTTGTACATTTGTGTCATCATGTTGATATAATTTCCTACCATTAGTAAACAATCTTGTCCTTAGCACCAAGGACATGTTTATAACTAAAATTATATGTTACACATTTATATACGATGTTATACATATATTAACAATGTCTTTGGTGCCAAAAATGATGCATGACCCTATAAAGTTGTGATTTGAATCTTGTTGAGGCCATGTAATAACTCTTTGTTAAAAGATATTGAATTCATAACCTTATGAGGCTATGCACCTACAAATTGCATTTTGAATTTTAAATTTTATAATAAATTATAATGATAAATAATTTAATATGTTGTTACTCTTTAACACCCAAATGTCCTTAGCACCAAGGATGATGCATGACCTAGTAAGGTTGTGAGCTTAATTCCGTGTTGATACATAATTTCTTTTAACCCAAACAAAATTAATTCCTTTTAACAAAAGGTTGATGCATGACTCAAACAAATTTAAACTTATAACTTTTTAAGGTCATGCATGTATCAAATAAAATTGATTCTTTTTAACAAAAGGTTAGTACATGGCCTTATTAATAATATATAAAACTTAAATAGACCCAGTTTGGTTTGAATACGATAATTATATCAAATCGAAATATTTTAAAAAATAAACTTTATGGTGGTGCTTAAAACCATGTTATTGAAATCTCATTCTCTCATGACTTACAAATTTTTTTTATTGACACAAGTGTGTGTAATTTCGTTGTCCATTCTCCTTTTCAAGTACAATATAATTCTTATAATATGTTAAAATCATAAGATCAAAACGATTAAATAATTGTAATGACTATATATGTATGTTGTAATTAAAATAGGCATGATACATGAAAATGGGAATAATAAATAAATTGTTAATTAATACTTAAATTTTAATTATAATTAATTATTTAATTAATATATAATAAGCCTTAAATATTAATTAAATAACAAGGAATATCCTAAAATATCTTAGAATATTATATTATTCTTCGTTATAAAAATAGTTTACAGTAATTAAAAAATATTATCAAACATAATTACAAATAAATTATTCCTTGTCAGCATGTTAATCTATTTATAATACTTTTTACTTGACCATATATCAAAAATTTCCTCATTTTATATAAATCATCACTTTCCAGATTAATTGAATCATTTTTGTAAGGTTTGATAAGGTTACACAGGATCCGCAGGTACAGTGGAAAAGTGTTGAATGCACTCATGATGAAGGACAAGTTCTTTGTGTATGAGTTTAGAAGGGACAGGAGTGTTGAGATGCACTTGGTGTTGGAGACATCCTCGGACGTCGAGAACTTCTATACATTTTCTGGATTGTTGGACTTACTCGCCATTCCTGGAGTCTCCAGGAGCTTGTTGACACTACTCTGTCTAATCTCTATAACCTGTAAGGCATACATGTCAATATATACATCGTCTCTCTATGCGTATGTTTCTCATATATACTCTCGTATATACGTATGTATTAATAATTTCAAATCGATATAAATTTCATTAGAATATTAAACACCTAAAGCTCCTGTGGGCCTGCTCTCGAATCAACCAAGGAGAAGTTTTCCTGCTCGAGCTCACTCAAGAATCTTTACATATGAACTCTCTCTCTCCATTTATCTATCTTCTATTGTGGGTTTAGGGAAATTTAATATAATGTATAACTTAAAATATCATTTCTAGGGTTACTTAGTATGAGTATGAGGAATTTCAGGAATAGCTGCACCTTGTTTGGATGGTATGGCCACAAGATGTTGAGCTCAATCTTCAGGTTGGAATTGTGTGTGTGGGTGTTACATTGTTATAATCTGGTTAGTAAACAAATTATAAACCATGAATGTCTCTCTCTCTCTCTCTCTCTCTCTCTCTCTCTCTCTCTCTCTCTCTCTCTCTCTCTATATATATATATATATTATATGCATGAAACTGTATACTTACATATACATCATAACACAATACATATATTATATTGTGATATGGCCTTCGATCACATACAGTTGTTTTGTATAACTGATCACTTCTTCGCGTTGTCAACATTCATTTAAAGAAGTGTGTGTATGTGTGCGTGCCATGCTTTTGTGATACATTGTTCATTTTATACTTTCCAACATTCTTTGAGACACTCAAGCTAATTGGATGACATGTGTTCTACAGATTCTACATTATGCATCCGGAGCGTACAGGACTGAGTTTCCAGAAGATAACCACCATGCAAGTGTGACACAGTGTCGCAGTTAGCCGACCGGGGGCACGCTCTGGCTTCACTCGGGGACCACGCTTTCGAGTACCCCACCGATCCCCTCCTCGGGTATATACTTAAATATGATAATTTCAAGGAGTATAGTTTTTTTTTAAACTTTATATTATTTTATTGTTACACTCTTTATTAGGTCCTTAAATTATTATTGTCACCTTCATTCTTTAATCCTTTCACAAACTAAAGGGTTTATATTGTCTCTTGTAACCTCATTTACATATTCAAGATTTAATTGTCACCTTCTTTAATAGACCTTACACAAAACTCATATTTTTAAATATCTATAGTTTTTTTTAATATTTAAAAAAATTCTAATAAAATAAAAATAATATATATAATATGAAATTTATATAATTATGTTAGAATCAAATTTTTTTTCATTATGCAAAACACATTTATTATTAATAACTTAATGAACACATCAAATGCCAAGGTCCTCCAAATGTAAGAGAGTAGATTAAAAAAACATATACATTTCTAATTCTCAAAACACATGCATATCTCATCGTTAGAAAAAGAGATATACATGTCGTCGTACTTAAAGTTTCCATAAAAATCTCTATCATTGTTAAATTGCCTACATGCTGTATTCCATTCGGTAATAAATGTAAAGTAAAGATTCCATAAATATCCACTGTTCTTTTGTTCGTCCAACTTCTTATATAAATGAACAATCCACAACGTTTATGTAACCATTATAAATAATGTGACTTTCAGAATCATTTTAAAATAATACACCACACTTTCATTATAATTAATTACAGCTAACCTAGATGTAAAAACAGTACAACTGAATAGAATGGAAAATGTCACATTTTAAAATCTATTATAATGTAATAAATTTTCTTGATTTATGTCCATTCGGAGTTACAATAAATTTGATGAAATAAGATGAACCAACATAATGTTATTAATTAATTTAAATTAGACACATTCTACTGTATATATAACTTACCATCGCATATGGCGAGTGCTGGATTGAATAGCGCTAGACCATCCTCATGGTCCCAATCCACAACAACGTCTAATGTGCACAGTTTCTGGGGAGAAGCACTGGTATCGAGTACATCGACCGAATAGAGAGACATGGCATTGGTGACCATGGAGATAGTGAGAAAGAATAAAGTGGTGCCGCACAGAGCAGCACAGTTGTGTCCTGCTACTGCCTGAAACAAGAAAGCATCCTCTGATCTTTCTTGCAAAACTCTCCCTTCCCATTTACCAATGCTCGATTGGTAAGTATACAGCACATCAAGATTTCTTCACACTTGACAAACACGATCATAACGCTGGCATATTCTCATGCTTGATATTCTCCATATCTCTAATCCAGAAAGCATATAAGGTGACTAGTAGATGGGACCCCAGGCACTGCTACCCGGCCTTGTTGGGAGACGGGATTCGAAACTGCAATCCATTCAAAATCTTTGTGCCAATTATATTATATGAACTGCATATTTCAAATAACTTGTTCAATTAAGCCATGGGATCACCCACACACATACCTGTACTTGGGAGGGAGAGTATATACAGAGGTGCTCTCTCTGCATAACAATAGATTGGCAAACTCCCTCGTCCGTTATTAGGTAGCACCTGCCGTGTACTGTGACCTTCTTCCAACCTCTGCATCCACAGACAGATGCACAGGTACTGAGAATTAAATTTTATAACTTTCCGGCAAGCAGTGTTCCAAGACTTGGAGATTGCTCGAAAGCGGCACGGAGCAGGCAGTGGAAGAAATGAACAACTTTCTGAAGAACATCCTGAGTAAGATTAGACCAAATGGCAGGTCAAGGGGTGTTTCTTCTCCTTCGTAATCAAACGTCCACCTGCGCCTTCTTCTTCCTTGTCCGGTGAGGACACATCCAATCCCTTCTTTTCCTCTTCATTAGACCCTAGAGTATACGAAGGCCAAATATTGTTATAGGTTCTTGGTGGGGAAAGGTGATGGCGTTGGAAAAAAAAAAGGATGATCTTCATCACATCGACACGTCGACCTTTGGGAAGTGCGTTTTTGTTTTTTTTGAAAATCTATCTGGAAGATGCAGAAATTGAGTTCATGTTAAAAACTCTACGATAAAAAAATCGACGTAAGTTTAGTGTATGTGTGTTCAATATGTATTATGCATTGATTTCAAGCTCTGATGACTTTCCAGGTTTGAACATGAAATACTGTATATATTTGAATAATGATAAAGGAAGAATAAGGGAAGCAAGGTGAAGTCCAATAGTATATACTTGATTTCAACAATTGTTCTACACTTTCATATAAGATGTTATAACTGTGCAATTCTGTAATAAATTCCTTTTTGATCCTGTTGAGTGTAATATTCAGGGGATGAGACATGTGCATATGATATATGCATATATATTTTATTATGTGTTGTCGTTTTTTTCAAGTTAGTCACAAGTTAACAAATCCTAATCAGGTATTTATAACCACATCTATACATATAGTAAAACATGTATAAATTAAAATCCTTTCTAAATTAAATAAGAATTATGTTTCCCACTGTATATATTATTATTATATTTTATTATTTTTACCCTCTCTTATTTAACACCCTCTCTCCTAACAATTTAATTTATACACGTTTTACTGTATTAGTAAATACTATGGTGTTTTAGTAAACCTTGTATTAAACATCTTTTTCTCTCTCTTACACACACATTGAAACAATACTATTTTAAAATATATATATTTATAAAAACACTATATATAAAATCCACATTCAGACATTTTTTTGGATATATATGTATCAGGGACCGGCTAACTTGTATGTCTCCTTGGAGCACATATGGGGAATATCTTCGTTGCTGAACTCCTCAAATTCCGGGGTCATTATTTAAAATATATGTGTGTGTTCCATTCTTGTAAGTCTTTTATAGAGCATCCTATATATATAGAACATCTCGTGTGTGTCTATATATATATATATATATGAATTCTCCTCTTGTGAGTTACAACAATATAAATTTGATTGATATATATATATATATATACTTACACCTGCTGTGTACGCGTGCGTATATGTGTGACCTTTCCTTTGTGTATTCTATAGGGAGGATTGCAGAAATGGGTCCATCCTCAAATGCTTGCAAAGGACACTTCATCAATCTTTTATACAATGCTGGGGGAGACCGTGAGGTAACACCAATAACTTCTTTACAATATATTACTATATATTTATATTTATATTGACAGAAAATAAAATAATACCTGCATAATACCAATATTTAAATAAAAAGCTATCAGCTAAAAACTTCTTGAAAATAAATCCTGCATATTATATATAAAGCTATCAGCTAAAAAACTTCTTAATCCATGAAGAGGCACCTTGTCCTTCCTTGTAGCTCTTAATCTCTCCATTTTTCTTAATTAACTCCTCCTCTAAACCACTCACCTTAATCTTGGTTTTCTCCAGCTCTTCTTCCAGCAGTTTCTTTTCTCATTGACCATCATTGACAGGTCAGCAAGTTTGACCACCTCATCTTTGACTTTTTGTACCTCGTCAGTTGCCTGTTGACCAGTCTTCAGTCTCACCATCTCCTTCTCATGAGTGAGCACAGTACTGTCTAGGGCTATCTTACCCTCCAGGAAGCTCACCTTGGATTTAAGCTGGGTGTTGACTTGGTCAGCATTGACCAAGTCAGCTTTCAACGCTGCATTCCGGCGTTGACTCAGGTCAACGCTGACGGTCAAAGCGCTGCATTCTCTCTCTAGCGCTTGGATGGTCTTCTCGAGCTGCTGGTTGCGTAGTGCGTGGGAGTGTATTACCTTGCCAAGCTTCTGCATTTTATCTTCTTCACGATCGATAATTAAGCGCTCCACCTTTTGTTTAAGCTTGCGATTTCTGAATAACTGCGATTCTAATTCATCGCTAAGCATCTCGTTTCTTTGCTGTAAAGTATATTTTATTTAATTAAATAAATATATATTAATATCATTTAATACTGATATAGATTAACATATATTTATAAAATTTTCCAGAGAAGATGTATATTTTATAAACTTACCACAAGAAACTTCTGCTTCTGCTTTCCCATGACGCTGCTTAAGTTTTAATATCGAGTGTGGAACCAAGGCCTTAAAAGTGTGAAACTTAGGATAAGTAGTAAGTGTTATCACGCTTTTTTACTTCTATCGAAGTAAATTAAATGTGTGGGACTCTTTCATTCAATTTGACAATGACTATAAATTTAGTATTTAAAGTTATTGGTTAAATATCAGATTTGTATAGAATATATATATTTATAATAAAATCTCAGAATAACACAATTTATATGAAGTATAATTTTTATTGTTAAACTTAGTTATTTAATAATACAAAGTGATTTTGTTAAAATATAAATAGTCATATAATATAAAAACATACAAATTCATTCAAGTGTTAATTCTCAATTAATATATGAGATATATTCATAAAAGATATAAAACTTTATAAATAATAAATCATGTGGGCTGTGTTTAGATATATATCATATAATATAAAGAGTATATGACTTTGAAATTTGTCTTATTACATTGGTTTTATGCACTTCAAAATTACAAATTAAGTACATCTTTATAAAATCAATAAAATTTTATATAAGGGGGAATTATGATAAATATAGTAAATAAATAAAAGTTGTTAACAGCACCTTAAATTCTTAATATAATTATATTATATTGTATATATATTTAATTGTTTTTGTTATGGAGTTAACTTATTATAATAAAAATAAACAAAAATTCAATCCTGCGATTTTCAATTTTGTAGCCTAGTAGTTATTTCATTTATGTAAAGATAAGTAAATAAAATGAATAAATTGAGAAAAATATTTAAAAGCTTATAAAAATTATCTATTATTATTTATTTATTAAACATTTTATTATATTTAATAATATAAAATATGCTATATAAAGGCTTTTAATTAAATAGGTAATACAGTCGGTACAATTCTAATATGCTTTCTTGATGCGTATAAACAACACGTTCTAGCATCTCCCGGACTTTCTGCATTTTCAATGTATCAAAAGCACACACATGCACACACCTCAAAGTCTAACTCCGGGTTTATTTGCCCATGTAGATTATTATTTGTATGTTATATACATATACATATGACATATATTTATGTGTATATACCTAAGTAGATATATACCCCAATTGATTATTATACTGCTCAAGGCAGCGACAAAAGAAAATGGCTACTCAGATATGCAATAATATAATGCATTTCATGGACATCCTCGTTCACATATGTCTTGATCTATGAACTTAAGCCATGTATAACACATGCACACACCTGTTTTCAACGACTTTTTTCTTTTTTTAACTTATTAATCATCAGTTGGATCTTCTCACTTATAACTTACAAACATATGCACACGTATTGAGAATTGAATCTTATAACTTACTGGCAAGCAGTGTTCCAAGACTTGGAGATTGCTCGAAAGCAGCATAGAACAGGCAGTGGAAGGAAATGAACAACTGTCTGAATAACATCTTGAGTAAGATTGGACCAAATGGCAGGGTCAGTATATTCTTCTCCTTCGCAATCAAACCGTCCACCCTCGCCTTCTTCTTCCTTGTCTGTTGAGCATGAAACCCTAAAAAAACAGAGTTTACGAAGACCCTAAATTGCTGATTCCTAAAAATACCTTTAGAAACATAGTGTTCTAGGGTTCTTGGTCGGGAACAGAGGAAAAAAGGATAATCTTCATCACGTCAGTCTTTGCGAAGTGCGTTTCTTTTTTGAAAATCCGCTTAGAAGAGAAGTTGAGCTGATGTTGAAAACCCTGCATGAACAAGCAAATAACAAGAGAGTCAGCATAAATTTAATGTGTGTATTCAATATAATGTAGTTTCCTCATGTGGATTCATTTTTCTAATGTGGGTTTTTCTTTTACAGCCTTTGTTTAATCTTGTATCATAAGTATATAGTTACCAGTTGGATAGTGAAAAGAGAATTAGCTGCCCCCATTACAAGCATGGTTTTGATGTATATTGTTGTTTCTAGCAATTTAATTTAATTATATGCTATAAATAGTTATGAAGCATATAATTACCATTTAGATAGTTAGAGATTTGTATTAGTCATGTTTATAACTTTATGTTATGCATTGATTTCAGGCTTTGATGACTTTCGTAGGTTTAAACACGGAATACCATATATTTTTGAAGAATAATAAAGGAAAAACCGAGAATACAAGGTGATGTCCAATAATATGTATGTGATTTCAATAATTGTATACACTCTCATATAAGATGCTACACTACACAATTCCATAATAAATTCCTTTTTGATCATGTCAAGTGTAGGTGAGTCGTGTGCATGTGATATATATATATATATATTTATCTGTGTATTGTTGTTTTCTAAGTTAGCCACAAGTTAACAAATCTTAATTAAGTATTTATAACCCACATTTATACGTGCATGCATTCTAGTAAATACTTTGATGTCTTAGTGAAACCTTGCATTAAACATCTCTCTCTTTCACACACACACATACACACTTGAAAACAATATTATTATTGTTTTATATATAGAAAACACATACAAACATTTTTCAGATATATATATATACAGGCAACCGCTAACTTATGTCTCCTTTTAGGATACTTGGAGCGCATATGGGGAGTATCTTGTTGCAGAACTCTTCATATTAGAGGTCATTATTTAAAATATATATGTATATGTGTGTGTGTGTGTTCCATTCCTTGTAAGTCTTTTATAGAGCGTCATATATATATATACACACACATAAAGAGATGATATATGTAGAATTCGTTCATCTTCATTTATATATAGTCTTTGCTACCTTTGTAGATTATTAAATATATAAGTATATATATGACATATTCATGTATATATACTTAAGTAGGTATATACCTGATCAATTATTATATTGTTCGAGGCAGTGATAAAAGAAAATGGCTACCCAGATATGCAATAGTACGACACATATGTTTTAATCTGTTAAGTAATCACTTAATCAAATATGTATTAAATCATATATAACATACACACACACACACTTTTTTGGTGATTTTTTCTTCTTTCAGTTTATTCATCATTATTTAAATATTTCCACCAAGATTCTTCAATTTCATATTTAAAAAAGTTAGTGATATTTTAAATCTTAACTATCTGTGATTAAAATATCATGCTTGTTTACTTTCTTGCAGGTTGTAAAAACTATATAAACCTTTGTAATAAGCAAGTAAGGAAGTGAATAATCCTTTACAATAAATAAATAAGAAAGTGGACAATCCTTCATAACAAACAAATAAGAAAGTGGACAATCCTTCGCAACAAATAAATAAAGAAGTGGACAATCCTTCATAACAAACAAATAAGGAAGTGGATAAGTGTGATGTTTTGATTCAAATTTACACAGACAACAAATTGAGTGTTAAGATTGTAAGGTAGCATCAATTTTTAAAAAATGAAATTAAAGGATTATGGTGGGAAGATATAAATGATGATTAATAAGCTTAAAGAAGAAAAAAGTCATGAGAATAGTTGTGTGTGTGTTATATATAGTTTAATGCATATTCGATTAAGTGATTACTTCACAGATTAAAACATGCATAAATGAAAATGCCTATAAAATGCGTTGTACTATTGCATATATGGGTACCTATTTTTCTTTGTCACTGCCTCGAACAATACAAGTCGAGTGGATATATACTTACTCAAGTATATACACATGAATATGTTATATGTATACTTATATGTTTAATAATCTACATGGGTAAACAAACCCGAAGTTGGACTTTGAGGTGTGTGCATGCGTGTGTGTGTGCGTGTGTGTTTTTGATACATTGAAAATGTAGAAAGTTCGAGAGATGTTAGAACATGTTGTACACACCATAGAATTGTACCAATTGTTATTACTTGTTTTAATTAAAAGTCTTTATATAGCATATTTTATATTATTAAATATAATAAAATGTTTAATAAATAGAATAATAAAAAATTTTTATAGGCTTTTTAATATTTTTCTCAATTTATTCATTTTATTTACTTATCTTTACATAAATATCATATAAGTTAATCTGGCCACTCTCAATTAAGTACTAAATATTGCTATGTATAGATGGCTCTCTCTCTCTCTCTCTATATATATATACACACACACATCTCTATGTATAGAAGTATGAGCACATAAAAAAAGTACGTATCGTTCTCTCTATAAATACACATGTTCTTAGATAGAGTTTCTTTTATGTGGGGCAGATGAGTCATAGCCATGGAAGACGGTACAAATGAAAGCTTATCCTCTGGTATGTTGTATATACACAGTCGTACTTACGTATATACATGTGTGCATAAGTACAATTCTAATATTCTTTTATGATGTGTACAACACATTCTAGCATCCCCAGACTGTTTGCATTTTTTATGTATCGAAAACACGCACGCACGCACACACGCACACCCCTCAAAGTCCAACTTTGGGTTTCTTTGCCCCTGTAAATTATTAAACTTTATGTTATATACGTATACATATGACATATTCATGTGTATATACTGTATATACTTGAGTAGATATATACCCAATCTACTGTTGTACTGCTCGAGGCAGCGATGAAAGAAAATGGCTACCCATATATGTGACATGGGCATCCTCATCCACGCATGTCTTGATATGTAAAATAATTACTTAACCAAATATGCACTAAACCATGTATAACACCGCGCGCGCGCACACACACACACATGTTCTCGGCAACTTTTTTCTTCTTTCATCTTATTAATCATTAGTTGGATCTTCCCACCATGATCCTTCAATTTCATATTTGAAAAAAGTTGGTTGTACCTTGCAATCTTAACATCTAACTCGTATAAGATTGGATCGAAGCATCACACTTGTCCACTTCCTTGCTTGTTTGTTGCCTTAACCACTTCCTTGCTTGCTTGCTACGGATGCTTGCCGGTTTCCTACAAAGGCTATAAGGTGAACGTATTCTACACATGTCATCTCTTTATATATATATATATATATATATATATATATATATATATATATATAGGATGCTCTATAAAAGATTTACAAGGAATGGAAAACACACACATACATATACATATATTTTAAATAATGAGCAGTTGTCTATATATATATATATCTTGAACAACAATAATATTGTTTTAAAATGTGTGTGTGTGTGTGTAAGAGAGTGAGAGAAATGTTTAATACAAAGTTTCACTAAAACATCATAGTATCTACTAATATGCATACATGTATAGATGTGGGTTATAAATACTTTGATTAGGATTTGCTAACTTGTGGCTAACATGAAAAATAATAACTCACAAATAAATATATATACATATATCACATGCACATGTCTCACATCTTGAATATTACATTTGATAGGATCAAAAAGGAACTTATTATAGAATTGTGTGATGTAACATCCCACATAGGAGTGTAGACAGTTATTAAAATCATCCATTAATTTGTATGTGATTTCAACAACTGTATACACTTCCCCTTATTCTTCCCTTTATTATTCTTTAAAAACATGCAGTATTCCGTGTTTGAACATGGGAAAGTCACTAAAGCTTGAAATCAATGCATAAACAAAGGCTATAAAAGAAAAACCCACATGAACTGAAAAATCTATATTATATTAAACACACGCAAACTTACGTTAACTTTCTTGTCGTTTACTTGTTCAACATGTATTTTCAGAATTAAATATTTATATGTTTTTTCAATGTACTCTTTTACACTTAAAGGACCTTCGCTAAATTTGGGTATTGGAATAGTTTTCAAGAATTTAATATGTGTTCACTAAGTTATTAATAAGTGTATTTTGCATAATGGAAAAAAAATAAATTTGATTTTAACATATGCAATTATAAAAATTTCATATTATATATAATATTATTTTTGTTTTATTAGAATACTTTTAAATATAAAAAACTATAGATATTTAAAAATATACATTTTTCAAAAATAAAAAATAAAATTCCATTTTAACTCATGTTTTAAAAGAAAATTAATAATAAACATATACACTTAATTTATATAAACTCTAAAATATACTATTTATTAATATTTTATTTTGATATAGTTTCTGTTTTGGTAAAAAATAACTCATCAAGTTTGATTTTTAAATAAAAGTTATTTGTATTTATATATGTGTGTGTTTTTTATTTTTTGTGTATGTGTATAATGTAAATTTAATTTTTATAAATTATAAAGGGTATAAGGAAACAATTATAAAATTAATTACAAATAAGGAAATGAACATTGGAGCACCATCAATATAAATAAATAAATATTAAATATATTATATTAAATTCACCAGATACAAAAGATGTGGCTTTTATAAAAAATATCATATCAAAAAAGACTAAGTGGTTGTTCTTTGGACTAATTACTTTAAAAATCACATGTATAATATAATTTTTTATATATCTTTATAAGTGGCTTTTGTGATAATTATTTTGATGGCTTAATTTAGGATTTAACATTTTAAAACTATATTGAACCTTCTTATTATAAATGTTTTTCAATCCTTATTTATATTATGCATATGAACAATTCATAACCTTTTTGTAACATTACAAATAATGTGACTGCATATTTTAAAAAATATTTTAAATGTATATATGTGTTTTTATATATATACATATCTTAAACAACAATAATATTATTTCAAAGTGTGTGTGTGTGAGAGAAATGTTTAATAAAAGGTTTTACTAAAAAATCATAGTATCTACTAATATGCATGCACATATAAATGTGAATTATAAATACATGTGGCTAACATAGAAAAACAACAACATACAAATAAATATATATACATATATCACATGCAAACATTTCACTTCTTAAATATTATACCTGACAAAATAAAAAAGAAACTTATCATAAAATTATGTGGTGTAACATCCCACATGGGAGTGTAAATAATTATTAAAATCACTTACAAGTTGATGTTTTAAGAAATGTTAAAAAGTTTTTTAAAACATGAAGTCACATTATTTATAATGTTATAGAAAGATTATGAATTATTCATTTTTATAAATTAGAAAAGGGTATTTACATAATAAGGTATTTAATATTTATTTATTTATATTAATAGTGCTCCAGTGTTCATTTCCTTATTTGTAATTAGTTTTATAATTGTTTTCTTATAAAACTAATTATTCCCTTAAATAATTAATTTATAGTGTCGCCTCCCTTTAAAATGTTATTATAAATATGTAAAATGTCAAAAGTTATATATAATGAACTTTATTTTACATGTATATTTATGTTTGTTTAATATCTTCTTTGTACAATAATCACAACATTGACACAATTATTACATTGCCTCTTTTAAAAATGTTATTGTAATATGTAAAATTTTAAAAAATTATTTATAATGAATTTTATTTTACGTACATATTTGTGTTTGTTTATAATACCTTCAGTGTAAAACAATTACAACATTAACACAATTGTTACATTGCTTCCCCTAAAAATGTTTCAACATGAATTTAAGTTAGCGTTGTCTATATATGTATATATATATAGATATATATCCAAGAAAAAAATGTCTATATGTGTTTTCTATTATATATCTTAAACAACAATAATATTGCTTTAAAATGTGTGGGTGTGTGTAGGAGAGAGATGTTTAATACAAGGTTTTACTAAAACATCATAGTATCTACTAGAGTACATGCATATATAAATGTGGGTTATAAATACATAATTAAAATTTGTTAATTTGTGATTAACCTAGAAAAACAATAACACATGAATAAATATATATACATATATCACATTCACACGTCTTTATCTCTTGAATATTACATTTAACATAATTAAAAAGAATTTTGTGGGCCATCTTAGAGTGTTTGAAAGTCTTGGTTATGCTCATTAGCAAGACCTTATGAAACTTTTAAAAATAAAATTTATGAAAACCTTAAATTATTTAAAGAAGATCTTCGTCACGTCAGCCTTTGCGAAGCGTGTTTCTTTTTTAAAAGTTTACCTAGAAGATGCAAAAGTGGAGCTGAGTGCTTTAGTGTATTTGTAATCAACTTTATAATTATTCTCTAATATGTAAATACCTTTTATAATTTATAAAACTTAAATTTACATTTTACAAAAAAAAAAAAAAAAAAAACATATAAATACATGTAACTTTTATTTAAAAATTAAACTTGACGAATCATTTTTGACCAAAACAGAAACTATTTCAAAATAAAATACTAATAAATAGTATATTTTAGAACTAATATAAATTAAGTGTATATGTTTATTATTAATTTTTTAATAAAACATGACCTATTATTCTTCAAAAGTGTTCTAGGGTTCTTGATCGGGAACGGAGAAAAGAAGTATGATTTTTATCACGTCAGCTTTTGTGAAGTGCGTTTCTTCTTTGAAAATCCGCTTGGAAGATGCAGAAGTTGAGCTGCTGTTGAAAACCCTGCATGAACAAGCAAGTAACAAAAGAGAGTTTAGTGTGTGTGTTCAATATAATGTGAGTTCTTCAGTTTCCTCATGTGAATTCATTTTTCTAATGTGGGTTTTCTTCTACAGCTTTTGTTTGATCTTGTATCATAAGTATATAGTTACCAATTGGATAGTGAGAAGAGAATTATAGAAATGTCAATGGTAAATTATAGTTCCTTAGATTGTGTTTCATTTTTACTATTAGTATTTGTATCAATCATGCTTCCATTAGTTTTGCCTCCGATCCCTTTTACACCATTGGCTTTTCTGTGATTATCTTTCTGTTCTTGGTTGGGTTAAGTTTGATGCCAATAGCATTGGGCACAGGCAACAAACTTAGAATGAATGTTAATCATAAAAACATGCCCCCATTACAAGCATGGTTTTAATGTATATTGTGTCTTGTTGTTTCTAGCAATTTAATTTAACTATATGCTGTTATGTATTGATTTCAGGCTCTGATGACTTTCCTAAGTTCGAACACAGAATATTGCATATTTTTGAAGAATAATAAGGAGGAAGCTGAGAATGTCCAACAATATGTATGTGATTTCAATAATTATATACACTCTCATATAAGATGCTACATCACACAATTCTGTAATAAGTTCCTTTTTGATCATGTCAAGTGTAAGTGAGACGTGTGCATGTGATATATGTATATATATTTATCTGTGTATTGTTATTTTTCCAAGTTAGCCACAAGTTAGCAAATCCTAATCAAGTATTTATAATCCACATCTATACGTGCATGCATCCTAGTAAATACTATGATGTCTTAGTGAAACCTTGCATTAAACATCTCTCTCTTTCACACACACACACACACACTTGAAAATAATATTATTATTGTTTTATATATAGAAACACATACAGACATTTTTCAGATATATATATATATATATACAGGCAACCGCTAACTTATGTCTCCTTTTAGGATACTTGGAGCGCATATGGGGAGTATCTTGTTGCAGAATTCCTCATATTAGAGGCCATTATTTAAAATATATATGTATATGTATGTGTGTGTGTTCCATTCCTTGTAAGTCTTTTATAGAGCGTCGTATATATATATACACATAAAGAAATGATATGTGTAGAATTCGTTCACCTTCATTTATATATATAGTCTTTGCTACCTTTGTAAATTTTAAATATATAAGTATATATATGACATATTCATGTATATATACCTAAGTAGGTACAATTATTATATTGTTCGAGGCAGTGACAAAAGAAAATTGCTACTCAGATATGCAATAGTACGACACATATGTCTTAATCTGTTAAGTAATTACTTAATCAAATATGTATTAAATCATATATAACATACACACACATTTGTTTTTAGTAATTTTTTCTTCTTTTAGTTTATTCATCATTATTTAATCTTTCCACCACAATTCTTCAATTTCATATTTGAAAAATTAATGATATTTTATAATCTTAACATTCAACTTGCTATCTGTGATTAAAATATCATGCTTGTTTACTTTCTTGCTTGTTTGTTGTAAATGATTATTTACTTTCTTGCTTATTTGTTATAAAAATTGTTTTACTTTCTTGTTTGTTTATTACGAAGGTTTATTCACTTCTTTGCTTGTTTGTTGTGGAGGTTGTAAAAACTATATAAGCCTTCGTAATAAGCAAGTAAGGAAGTTGATAATCCTTTACAATAAATAAGTAATGAAGTGGACAATCCTTTGTAGCAAATAAATAAAGAAGTGAACAATCCTTCACAACAAACAAATAAGGAAGTGGATAAGTGTGATGTTTCGATTCAAGTTTATATAGACAACAAATTGAGTGTTAAGATTGTAAGGTACCATCAATTTTTAAAAAAATATGAAATTAAAAAATTATGGTGGGAAGATATAAATGATGATTAATAAGTTGAAAGAAGAAAAAAGTCATCGAGAATAGTTGTGTATGTTATATATAGTTTAATGCATATTCGATTAAGTGATTACTTCACAGATTAAAACATGCATAAATGAAGATGCCTATAAAATGCATTGTACTATCACATATATGGGTACTTTTTTTCTTTGTTGCTGCCTCAACAATACAATAGTCGATTGGATATATACTTACTCATGTATATACACATGAATATGTTATATGTATACTTATATGTTTAATAATCTACATGGGCAAACAAACCCGGAGTTGAACTTTGAGGTGTGTGCGTGCGTGTGTGTTTCTAATACATTGAAAATATAGAAAGTTTGAGAGATGCTAGAACATGTTGTACACACCATAGAATTGTACCAATTGTTATTACCTGTTTTAATTAAAAGTCTTTATATAGCATATTTTATATTATTAAATATAATAAAATGTTTAATAAATAGATAATAATAAATAATTTTTATAGGCTTTTTAATATTTTTCTCAATTTATTCATTTTATTTACTTATCTTTACATAAACATCATATAAGTGAATTTGGCCACTCTCAATTAAGTACTAAATATTGCTATGTATAAATGGTCTCTCTCTCTCTCTCTATATATATATATATAGACACACACACATCTCTATGTATAAAAGTATGAGCACAATAAAAAAAGTATGTATCGTTCTCTCTATAAATACACATGTTCTTTCTTTTATGTGGGGCAGATGAGTCATAGCCATGGAAGACGGTACAAATGAAAGCTTATCCTCTGGTATGCTGTATATACACACTCGTACTTACGTATATACATGTGTGCATAAGTACAATTCTAATATTCTTTTATGATGTGTACAACACGTTCTAGCATCCCCAGACTGCTTGCATTTTTGATGTATCGAAAATACACACACACGCATGCACGCACACACCTCAAAGTCCAACTCTGGGTTTGTTTGCCCCTGTAGATTATTAAACTTTATGTTATATACGTATACATATGACATATTCATGTGTATATATTGTATATACTTGAGTAGATATACTCGATCTACTGTTGTACTGCTCGAGGCAGCAACAAAAGAAAATGGCTACCCAGATATGTGACATGGGCACCCTCATCCACGCATGTCTTGATATGTAAGTAATCACTTAACCAAATATGCACTAAACCATGTATAACACACACACACACACACACACACACACCTGTTCTTGGCGACTTTTTTCTTCTTTCAGCTTACTAATCATTAGTTGGATCTTCCCACTATGATCCTTCAATTTCATATTTGAAAGAAGTTGGTCGTACCTTACAATCTTAACATCTAACTCGTATAAGATTGGATCGAAGCATCATACTTGTCCACTTCCTTGCTTGTTTGTTGCAAAGGCTTAACCACTTCCTTGCTTGCTTGCTGCGGATGCTTGTCGGTTTTCCTGCAAAGGCTATAAGGTAAACGTATTCTACACATGTGATCTCTTTATATATATATATATATATATAGGATGCTCTATAAAGACTTACAAGGAATGAAACACACACATACATATACATATATATTTTAAATAATGACCTCTAATTTGAAGAGTTCTGCAACAAGATATTCCCATATGCACTCCAAGTATTCTAAAAGGAGACATATAAGTTAGCAGTTGTCTATATATATATATATATATCCGAAAAATGTCTATATGTGTTTTCTATATATACATATCTTGAACAACAATAATATTGTTTTAAAATGTGTGTGTGTGTGTAAGAGAGTGAGAGAATGTTTAATACAAGGTTTCACTAAAACATCATAGTATCTACTAATATGCATACATGTATAAATGTGGGTTATAAATACTTGATTAGGATTTGCTAACTTGTGGCTAACATGAAAAAACGATAACTCACAAATAAATAATATACATATATCACATGCACATGTTTCACCTCTTGAATGTTACATTTGACAGGATAAAAAAGGAACTTATCACAAAATTATGTGAAGTATCCCACATATGAGTATAGACAGTTATTAAAATCATCCATTAATTTGTATGTAATTTCAACAACTGTATACATTCTCATGTGGGATGTTACATAGGAGTGTAAAATTGTTAAAATCACATATATATTGCTAAACTTTGCCTTGTATTCTCGGCTTCCCCTTATTCTTCCCTTTATTATTCTTTAAAATCATGCGGTATTCCATGTTTGAACATGGGAAAGTCACAAAAGCCTAAAATCAATGCATAAACAAAGGCTATAGAAGAAAAATCCACATTGGAAAAATGAACTCACATGAACTGAAAAATCCATATTATATTAAACACATGCAAGTTTACGTTGACTCTTTTGTCGTTTGCTTGTTCAACATGTGTTTTCAAAATTAAATATTTATATTTTTTTCAATGTACTCTTTTACACTTAAAGAACCTTCGCCAAATTTGGGTATTTGAATAGTTTTCAAGAATTTGATATGTATTCACTAAGTTATTAATAAGTGTATTTTGTATAATGGAAAAAAAAATAAATTTGATTTTAACATATGCAATTATAAAAATTTCATATTTATATATTATTTTTTGTTTTATTAGAATACTTTTAAATATATAAAACTATAGATATTTAAAAATATACATTTTTTAAAAATAAAAAAAATAAAATTCCATTTTAACTCATGTTTTAGAAGAAAATTAATAATAAACATAAACACTTAATTTATATAAACTCTAAAATATATTATTTATTAGTATTTTATTTTGATATAGTTTCTGTTTTGGTAAAAAAATGATTCATCAAGTTTGATTTTTAAATAAAAGTTACTTGTATTTATATATGTGTGTTTTTTATTTTTTTTGTATGTGTACAATGTAAATTTAATTTCTATAAATTATAAAGGTATAAGGGAACAATTATAAAATTAATTACAAATAAGGAAATGAACATTGGAGCGTCATCAATATAAATAAATAAATATTAAATATATTATATTAAATTCACAAGATCACACAAAAGATGTGGCTTTTATAATCTTTATAAGTGGCTTTTATAATCTTTATAAGTGGCTTTTGTGATAACTACTTTGATGGCTTAGTTAGGATTTAACATTTTAAAACTATATTAAACTCTCTTATTATAAATGTTTTTCAATCCTTATTTATATTATGCCTATGAACAATTTCATAACTTTTTTGTAACACTACAAATAATGTGACTTCGTGTTTTAAAAAATATTTTAAATGTATGTATGTGTTTTTTTATATATACATATCTTAAACAACAATAATATTATTTCAAAGTGTTTTTGTGTGTGTGTGAGAGAGATGTTTAATAAAAGGTTTTACTAAAAATCATAGTATCTACTAGTATGCATGCACATATAAATGTGAATTATAAATACATGTGGCTAACATAAAAAAACAACATATAAATAAATATATACATATCTCACATGCAAACATTTCACTTCTTAAATATTATACTTGACAAAATAAAAAAGAAATTTATCATGAAATTATGTGGTGTAACATTCCACATGGGAATGTAAACAATTATTAAAATCATTTACAAGTTGATGTTTTAAAAAATATTTAAAATATTTTTTAAAACATGAAGTCACATTATTTATAATGTTATAGAAAGATTATGAATTATTCATTTTTATAAATTAAAAAAGGGTATTTACATATAAAGGTTATTAATAATGCTCCAGTGTTCATTTCCTTATTTATAATTAATTTTATAATTGTTTTCTTATAAAATAATTATTCCCTTAATAATTAATTTATAGTGTCGGCCTCCCTTCAAAATGTTATTGTAAATATGTAAAATGTTAAAAAATTATATATAATAAACTTTATTTTACATACATATTTATGTTTGTTTATAATATTTCTTTATACAATAATTACAACATTGACATAGTCATTACATTGCCTTTTTTTTTAAAATGTTATTGTAAATATGTAAAATTTAAAAATTCTATATAATGAACTTTATTTACATACATATCTGTGTTTATTTATAATACCTTTAATGTAAACAATTACAAAATTAACACAATTGTTACATTGCTTTCCCTAAAATATTTTTGTAAATATGTAAAAAATTTTAAAGCTATTATTATAAATACATACGGCATGTACATTGTTAGTAATTAGTACTAGATATATATTTTAATTTATTTGTGTATGTAAGAAAGAAATGAATTAAGTACAAAAAAAACTCTTTTGAATATTAAAATATAAACCCTTGATGAAAATGTGTGATATATTTCATATATGTTATATACATTTATACAAATAAAGGTAAGTATTTCAAATGTATATATACCTTGATTTTTTGATATGCCTCAAAAGATGATTTTAATAATTAGTATTAATAAAAATCAGCTTTAATATACAAACATGAATAATAAGCACATGCATGCAGACATACATGTATATAACACATCCTATAACAGAGTGTGTACATATATAATTAAGAATAAAGATCTAAAAACTCCATCCTAGTTCAAAAGATTGTAAAGGACAATAATAATTGTGTTATTTATTAAACTCTTCATATATGTATAATAAAACATAATTGTGTTATTATAAATTTAAAGAGTTTGAACCACACATAAGCTGAGAGAGAACATGACATATTATATGTGTCACTATAATGTATATCAATTAATATATTTAATTTATAAGTTTCTCATTCTATACATAATGTAATATATATATGAGTTAACATATTAATTAAGGTATTACTTTTGTACAAAGCCTGAAGATAATTAGGACAAGAGATCACTAAATAATTGCCAATAAGGTTAATAATGTAAGTTCCCACCTAGAATCGAATATACTAAATATTATACATATTTGATAAAATATGAAGAAGAACACACTCCTATCCACACCTATATTTGTGTGTGTTTTAGAAAAGAGATTTAAATGATATCTTCTAATACTCAAGATAAATGCATTTTATCACTATGTGCGGGGTGTGTGTGTGCGTGCCCGTGCGTGTCTATACAGTGATTAAGCTTCTCTATGTGAATTCTCTATTACTTTATACACCAAACTTATACGGTGACCAGAGATACTAACCAAATGTGTCAATCGCTTCCCCTTTCATTCCTAAATACCTGAATTCATTATTAGTAGTGTATGTGTGTGTACAGTATGACTAAATTTACGTATATAAACACTAAGTATTTAGTATATTTTAATAACAACTAACCTGTACAACGTTGTTCATGGTTATGTTGAGGTACTGAGCTCGTTAGAGATGGTCTGAAGACAGAAACCTGTTTAGAAATTAAAATTAATAATAACAGCAAGACACAGTAAAAAAAAGAATATCGTACCTTACATAATAGTATCACTGCCTCTGGTACAATATCCCTCCCAAACTCCGTCTCAGCTAGTACTCTTCCGTGTATTGTACCATTGATTGTGCCCGTTGGATCCTAAAACACACAGCAGTTATATGTGTGTGTGTGTGTGTGTGGAGAGAGAGAGAGAGATTATAAACGTATAGCACTCGCGTGGGTGTGGATACATACATACTTTGAGCGTCACAAAGGCATCTCCGCATCCATTTGGAGTGCATGTTTTGATGACAGCAACCAACTGAAAGTCAACAAGAAGTTATACAAACACTTATATACATGTCTTTTACTCTTGTAATTGTACAAAAAATATCAAATGTTTACCTCCGACACACGGTCCACAGAAGTCGATTTAACGTGGCTGATTGTTGAATCACGCTGCGAATACTTCACTGCAATCAAATATTAACTTTAGAGACATACATGTAAATATATGCATGTGTATACATTATATGTATCCAGTTATACACACGCATATGCATGGGCACACATACAACTACTTACCGGGATCTACTTCACGGATCTTGCAATACTGAAGAGCTCTTAACCAGGCCCTACTCTTAAAATCCGGATTATCACACACATCTGATTCAAAATCCATACGCAAATCCTCAATATCATTCTGTTGCTGCTAACCCATCTGCACAACAACCGCTGGACCAGGAATCATGTAAGAAAGCTTCTGGTTTGCCTTAAAACCTTCATCTGCAACAGTTCTTGCGAACTCATAAGAACCCGACCTCCTACCCATGTTTAGATTCACCATGCTAAGATCCACGTCCCAGCCCATGTCCAACTCTACAGACTCCACATGATCGTCTGTTATTCTAGCCTTCTTCCGAGACTGCATTTGTTCTTCAAATCTGCAACATAAAATTCATATATATATTTCTACGTATTGAAATTTTTACAAACATCCAAACTTTATAATCCGTGTGTATATATATGTATACCAAATAAGCAGTAGACACTTCACATACATATACGTATCTATACATGTATATGTATAACGAAAGCTCCTGTACAGGAGATTCATATGAACTATTGCATGTGTACAACATGAACTTGATGGTCAACTCTGATGTATTTTACGTCTCATGCAGATGTGTGTGTATGTGAGTGCGATATTAAATTATATATATTACTTGTAATATAAATATCCATAGAGGGCATAAAGACAGCAAACAAAATGTGTCGAATATTCATGTAGTACCCTACTGAGATGCATACATCTACTAGCATGGACGCTTACCCCGCAAAATGCTGCTTGTTCTTTGGCTGCGCATTTCCTTCGTTCAAGCTCCTCAAAGTGCATTTTTGGGCTTCTTCATCTTCTTCTACCAATCTTTCGTATACAATTTCTTCTTCATTCTCCCTGTTTTCTTCCCTCAGACCCTGGATTTCTTCACAGTTGCTAGTACTAACCTGTGTAACTTCCGTTGCGAGCCGTTCTTCTGCAGATCGCAAAGACCACCGTCTTCTAGCAATGGATTGTCCCCATTTTCTTCCTGCACTTCCTCTACAGATTTGCGCCCTGACGCATTCTTCAGCAAATTGTCAAGATCGTTTTCTTTTAATCTCTCCTCCATATTTCCCCCATCTTCTACCCTCAGACCCTCGATTTCTATTTGCGCTTCACGATTGCGAGTACTGACCTGTGCAGATTTGCGCCGCGAGCCGTAGTTCAGGAGATCGCCTATATCGAAGTCGACCTCAAAGCCGCCCAGCAGCTCCTCGTCAAGATCCTGCATTTGCGTATGAACCTAAAAAATCCAGCTACTCTGTTTTAGGGTTCTTCGAAAGGGCGAAAAGGAGAGTTCCATTTCCGGCTATATTAATAATAAAATAGCTAAAATTTAAATAATATATATACATAGTTAAATCCTATATTCTACAATTGGGAAAAACTTAAAATAAAGATTTTTTTTAATAATAAATTTTCTTGAACCATAAACCATAAACCCTAGTTCTTTCATGACAAGTTGCCACGTAGACGCCAGTAGGCGAGGGCTATAGAGGCGCCCATTATTCTTGTTCAGTGGGGAAATGCGATGGCGCATTCTGCCCTAATTCTTTCCAGGACGTCCCTGCTCATCGATCCTTCTCGAATCTCCGTTTTTCCGGGCACGGTACCGACCAGGTGAGTATATGCACGGATTTCCGCAACAATTCATGGTCAAATCCGTGTAGATCGAGTTCCAGGTCGAGAAATTGTAGGAGGAATGTGTGTCCAAAGATTTCTTGCACTGCTAACTGTTCTTGTCCGGGGATTTCATTCTCGAGGAACAGGGGACAGAATTACATATGGAAGGTTAGTGGCTATTCACGGCCAGGGTCCAAGGTGTTTCTGTCTCCCGGAGATGATCTGCCAGAGGAGTACGAGAAGGATGATCCGTCAAAGAAGGCGATGCCCAGGAGAGCTGGGATTATTCTGCATCCGACCTCGTTGCCTGGGCCGCATGGTATTGGAGACCTTGGCCCAGATGCCTTTAGATTTCTAGATTGGCTCGAGGAAACAGGCTGTCGAGTTTGGCAGGTATATATTCTAAACATTTACGTAATGTATAATATGAGACAATGCATTAAGCTGACAGGAACATGAACATGTGAAGTGTTGATTCTTTATCATAAATATATATCAGGAACTGACTTCAATACATATATATCGCATAACTAGACATAATGTATAACAACACACACACACACACACACACACACACTATGTAGCGTAGTAGTTTTTGGCAGGTGTATGTTTGTATTTATGTTACGATGTATATGCATATGTACTGCAGTGGCTTACTTTTTAGTGACACGAACATATGAAGTGATCATAGTGTTTTGAGGATACATCAACACTAAGGCACGCACACACATCTTACTATAGACTTTACTACTTTTTATTCTCGAGTTTGGAGTTGTATAGTATAAACCATCTTTACTCATATGTATATATGTATTATGTATACACACACACTACAAGACAGCGGATTGCTATTTAGCAATAAGCTGTATTAACTTTTTCATGTCAAGATACTGTATATCTAAGGAACATGTCAACCAATTGAATACATGTATGTGGCCATATAATATATATAATAGCACAATTAGTAGCACACATACACTACTTTACTAGGCTTATATACATGCAGTTTATCCTTCTATACAATGTATTATGTTTGCTAACTTCTGTTATGTGCTGATTTTATAACTACGTATTCGTAAATGGCATGTACACACGTACACATACATGTACCATATTACTTTCTGTAGTTGAATATTTGACATCTTTCATGTAGTGTTGAATGTTTCTAGGTTTTGCCATTGGTTCCTCCTGGAAGAAAAGCTGGCGAAGATGGATCTCCATACGCTGGACAGGTACTTTACATTCAAGTAACATATATATTGCTCCAAGAATACCTGTGTATTAAATTGTTTCTTTTGTTGAGTTGATTTTACTTAGCTCTTGTGTAATAGGATGCCAACTGCGGGAATACCTTATTGATTTCCTTGACAGAGCTTGTTAAAGACGGCCTGTTAGAAGATAGTGATCTTCCTGAATCCATGTAAGTGGCTCACACACGAGAGATCCATGTGCATATTAGCAATACTATATAAGTTCTAATCTGTACCACACACACACACACACACACATGTGTATGCCACTGGGTGTGTGTGTGATGGTTTGACTTATTAGACCTGTCGAGAAGATTAACTACGAAGCAGTAGCTGAATTGAAGGATCCATTGATACAAAAGGTTTGTTTTTCATTGTTTATCTTTTTTAATGAATATATTCATCTGATATTTATTTTCAGGCTGCCAACAACCTTGTGCACAATGGAGGCTCACTGAAACAAGAGTTGGAAAAGTTTCGAAAGAGTCCTCAAATATCATGTAAGTGCATTTTCTCTTCTTTATCGTTTACACAAGTACGTAGTCAAAACGCTCAACATATATTATGCATTATTTAACACATACATGGACACAGACTTGTATATATGCATTAGTCTATCTTATGTGATAATAAAATTACTAATTTTATTTTATTTTTTAGGCTGGCTGGAAGAAGCTGCACTCTTTGCAGCCATTGATGCAGACCTTGATGATGGAGCATGGTGGCAATGGCCTGGGCCTCTTAGAGATAGAAATCTTTCAGCACTGGATAAGGCTCGCAAGCAACATAAAGATTTTGTAAGTTGTGCGTACGTCTGTGTCTGTGTATATACATTTGTACACGTGCAAGCTTTATATGTATTATAATGTTATATAGATGCGTAGAATGATGGTAAGACTTGTATGTTATGCAGATAGATGTATTTATTGCTCAGCAGTTTTTATTTCAAAAACAATGGCAAGCTCTCCATACATATGCTAACGAGAAGGAATCAAGATTATTGGTGACATGCCTATTTACGTTGGAGGTCATAGTGCTGATGTTTGGGTTCACCGCTCGCAGTTTATGATGGTAAGCATTTTACTTATTTTCCACACACACACACAAATCTACACACTTGTGTGGACCTAAATTGTCGAATATTTCTTAACAAATATTTGGAATATTTCAGGATGAAAAAACTTGTGAACCTGTTTTAGTTAGCGGAGTTCCACCAGATTGTTTTAGTAAGACTGGCCAGCTTTGGGAAGGTAAGCATTTCAAAACTATTAAAACACATATGTATATATGTATTTATTCAGGTTTTCTTTCTAGTCCTTTGTACAACTGGAAAGCTATGGCAAAGGACGGTTATAAGTGGTGGGCATCAAGAATGAGACGTGCATTTGAACTTTATGATGAATTTCGAATCGACCACTTCCGTGGACTTGCGGGTTACTGGGCAGTTCCTGCAGGTCAGTACACATCAGACACACATGTGCGTGTGCGTGCGTACGTGTATTCACACTTGTACGTTTGTGTGCCTGTATGTTGTATTGCTGAATGAACTGTGGTGTGTGTGTATGTACACGTGTGTAGTCTTTCACTGACTTTTGCTTGACTTCAGATGCTGAAACGGCTATAGATGGTCGCTGGAAAGTAAGTTTGTTATTGTTATCAAGTGATAACTTTTTATTTAAGAATATTTATTGTTTTAATCAGTTTTTATTTTGTTTTGTACAGATGGGGCCAAGGGTGGAATTTTTTAATGCTATCAAGAAAGCAGTTGGAAAGAAGATTGATATAATTGCTGAGGATCTAGTAAGTATTCATATATATGTGTGTGTGTATAAACACACAATATCATACATATAGATGTATATGTATGTACATACGCACCTGTATGCTCACGCAGACACGCGTCCATCGCACCCAGAAGCGTACACAAATCAGTTTGTATTATATGTTTTGGCAGGGTATCATAACTACGGATGTTGTTGAGCTACGAAAAGCAATAGAGGCTCCAGGCATGGTTGTCCTACATTTTGGTAGGTTATGCTTACACACGCACGCGCGTACACACACACACACGAGTTTCTTATTTGCAGCTTTCGGAAATAATCCGAAAATCCACATATATTGCATAATCACGAGGTTGACCAAGTTTGCTATCCCGGAACTCACGATAACGATACAGTTGAGTCTCACACACACACACTCACACACGCGCTCGCGCGCACGAGTTTAGCTAATTAAGAGTAGTTAGATAAACTCGGTTGTTGCAATTAATCTTTCGCTTTCCTATATGTTTTAGTTTCTTCTCGCAGTTTAGCTAATTAAGAGTAGTTAAGTAAACTAAAACACGGCTGTTGTAATTAATCTGTCTCTCTTTCTTATATAATATGTTTTATATGCTATGTGTTTATCAAGGGATTATTTACAGACTGTTGGATGGTGGTCCAAGGTTAGTGAAGACGACAAGGAAAAAGTAAGTTGAATGAAAATCAATTTGTCACACACACACACTATGTTTTTCAGGCAAGAAGCTACTTACGTATTGAAGACGAGGATACTATTGCATGGGAGTTGATGAGGCAGCATTCTTCTGTGGCACGCACTGCTATAATTCCCATGCAGGACGTATTGAGCCTGGATAGCTCTGCAAGGATGAACACACCCGCTGTCAAGGTAAGTTTATAAATTATGTGTGCTGTGTGTGTGCGCGTGCGCGTGTCGTGATTTGTTTTCGCGTAGTATATATTTTGAAATGGTTAAATATACTATGAATGCCTATTATGTGTAGTCTGGCAACTGGGCATGGAGGATTGGGGAGAGCTCAATTTTTGATGAGTTACAAGAAGAAAGTGAAAGGATAAAAGAACTCCTTCACGAGTATAATCGACTGCCTCACTCAGAGGATCCACAAGATTAATGTTAAGTAAGTATGAAGTAATATTTAGCCCCCTTCTGATTCAGTTACGACATGTGTTATGCGTGTGTGTATATGCTGTGTGTGTGTGTGTGATATAGATATTGAGAATGTTGATAGTTAATGAAGTCACATCTATGCTTTATTAATCAAATTGGAAATGATCAAAATATCGAGTATGTGTAAGATACTGTATATTAGTAACGTACCGTATATATGCATGTGTATATACGCACATGCGTAGTGACACATGGGTGGTGATCTGGCCCCATGTGTCAGCGCCACGTGTCGCATGTGTGCCACGTGGCAGGAGACCTCCTGTATATAAGCAGGGTTTTTTGTAAACTAAATATCAGATTTCATTTAATATATCTGCTCTTTCATTGGTGGAGAAGTTGGGTATTCCTTTCTTCCGCATTTTTTTTTCTTGTTTCCATGACAATGAACATGGAGACGGCTTTTAGCATTATTGCTACTGCTATTGATGCACAAACTAAGTTGTTGGAGCGCTTTGTTGAGGGTCCGTCCTCCTCTTCCCCGTCTGAGCCTCATGCCGGGGGATCTGCTTCTAGTACTCCTTCATCTTCTTCACAGGCCACAAATCCGAGGGTTCGACCCCGATCTTTTTGTGGTGATCCGGGAGATGATGTATACCACTGGTTTGATCATTTCCAAGTCATTGTTCGTTACCATGGTTGGGATGAGGCCCGTGCTCTCAGAGAATTCCCTACATGTTTGGAAGGCCCTGCGCTCAAGTGGTATAATGGATTGGCTGCGGAGATTCAAGCCAATAGTAATCGGTTAACGGAATGCCTCAAACGTACGTTTGGCAAAGTTGAGGATTCAGATGATGCTTTCCAACAACTGCATGCGATACGACAACATCCTGGTGAGTCTGTTATGCGGTTCAGTATTAGGTTCGGGGATTTAGTTCGGCGTGCATATCCTAACATGCCTGAGCCTATTAAGCTCGGTATGTTATGGCCAACTATGCGACCCGAACTTGTTCGATTCGTTCGGGCTCTTCGTCCTACCACATTGGAGGAAGCTTTTGCACTAGCTCAACGTTTTGAGTTGGTGCCTGGTGAGGGCCGTGTTCCCCTTGGGTTACCTGCTCCTCTTGTTCAGCGTGCTGATCCAATGGAGGTTGATGCTGCTGCATATGTGCCCGCACGACAAGCCTTTCGTGGTCGACCTCGGGGCCCACCCCGTGGACCACCTCCACGAAATCGTCCTGCACCTGCTCCAGTTCCTGCCCGTGGTGGTCAAAATCCACGGATTCGTGACAGGAGGAATCGGAACAATGCAGGTCGACCCAATCAAGTTCATTGTTGGGCCTGTTGGGCACCTGGACATACTTGGCGGGCATGCGATGTGTATCCTGATTGGCGTCCACCACATCCAGGCTGGCGACCATATGTTCCGGATGGTGTACCTGTGGCGGCCATTATGTCTGATGATGAGCTTCCAGATGATGCCTCTCTTGCGGGTGGATCTGTTGCGGAAAACCAGTAATCGTACGGGCGACGGAGGGATCCCGTGCGATGGAAACCACCTCCATGTTTTTTCGCTATGCATATCAAGGGTTGCAAGTTCCACCAATCATCCAGTTTTCACATTTTCTGCACGAGTGAATGATGTTTCAGTCACAGTGCTTGTGGATACAGGATCTAGTATGTCTTCCATACTTCTCTGGCGCATCGGTGCTCATTACCCTTGAGACGAGCAGATAAGGTCTTGCACATTTTATATGGTAATGGGCAGTCTCGTGCAGTATCACAGTACACCACTTCGACTACTAGTTATGGGTGCCAACTGTAAGTTTCCCTCTGGGTCTCTTAGGGTTGTCCCTTCCCAGGTCTTTGACATCATTCTGGGATGTGATTGGTTAAAGCAGTCGAAAGGTACATGTGATTTTTCACTCTCTCCTCCTGTATTACGCTTGGAGTCTGTGTCTTTGCAGTCTGTTCCTTTACGTCCAGAGAAGCTTGTTGCTGTTTGTATCACGCATACAGCTCCTTTGATTCCGGTCTTGGGTGGTGTTCATCTCAACAGGTTCAAATGCCGGATCCGTCACCTGAGTGTCGAGCACACTGCATCGAACAACTTAAGAAACAGTATGCAAGTTTGTTCAAATTTGATCTGTCCCAAGGTGCACGTGTGAAGACTCGACACTGTATACCCACCGGCAATGCAAAGCCTTTCAAAGTCCCGGTTCGACGCAGGTCACCAAAGGAGTTATCAGCCATGCGAACAGCTGTTACTGATATGATTGGTAAACGAGTGTGTCGTCCGTCACGGAGTCCATGGGCATGTGAACCTCATTTGGTTCCCAAGCCTGATGGATCTCTCCGATTTTGTGTGGATTACCGACCTCTTAACGATGTTACCATCAAAGATGTCTATCCACTTCCGAACTCTGCCGATCTATTAGATCGTTTGGGTCAGAGTCGATGGTTTACTAAGTTGGATTTGGCATCAGGATATTGGCAGGTTCCTATGGCTGAGGAGGATATTCCAAAAACGGCCTTCCGGACACCATTTGGTCTTTACGAGTTTTTGGTCATGCCTTTTGGATTGACTTCAGCTCCTGCCACCTTTCAACGCATGATGGATGAGCTTCTTTCCGATATGCCTGATATCACTGCCGATTTTATCGACGATGTGCTCATTCATGGGTCTGGTTCTTGGGAGGATCACATTCGTGATGTACGGCGCGTTCTTGATCGATTTCGAGAAGTTGGCCTGAAGTTGAAACTTGAAAAGTGTGTGTTTGGTTCGACCGACACCACTTACTTGGGTTACCGTATATCTCGAGAGGGTTTACAGGTGGATCCAATGAAGTTGCGAGCTGTTCGAGAGTTCCTCGTCCCGTACAGTACAGGAAGTCCACGTTTCTTGGGCACGGTGCAGTACTTGGGTCGATTCATCGATCATCTCACTGATCGAACTGCCCCTCTTCGGGAGTAGTTCGGCCACAGGTATCTTTCAGGTGGACTCGCAGGTGTCAGCAGGCATTTGACCAGTTAAAAGAGTTCCTGACAACTCCACCATTGCTTCAATACCCAGATTTTACTCGTCCGTTCATTTTACGAGTAGATGCCTCAGATGTTGGTATTGGTGGTGTATTGATGCAAACTGATGCTGTGGATTCTTCAATTCGACACCCGGTGGCTTACATTAGTCGAGTACTCACGCCGGCTGAGCGGAATTATTCCACTACTGAAAAAGAATGCCTTGCTGCTGTTTGGGGTTTTGAACGACTTCATGCCTACTTACATGGGAGTGAAACGCTTTTGGAGTGTGATCATGCTGCTGTCACTTCCTTATTAAAACGGAAGAATTTAGTGGGTCGCGTAGCCAGATGGGCATTACGTCTCCAGGTATATAACTTTAAGGTGGTGCACAGGCCTGGGCGAACAATGGTGGATGCGGATGCACTTTCTCGAGCACCCCTCTCCGATTCCACTTTGCCTGCTCATGCAGTAGCTGCAGCATTCGGTTTGATACAAGCCCCTCAGGTATTCGATGCCGACTTACCATCCTTGGAACAGTGGCAGGATGCTCAAAAACATGAACCATGGACGAGGCAATTACGCGATGCGTTTGCAATTCCGTCTTCCGAACCTCGGTTTCGACAATATCATGCTCAGTTTCGACTTCAGGATGGTTTATTGTATTTTATTGGGACAAATCCAGAGGACAGATGGCGTTTGGCTGTACCCTCTACATATGTTCCACACCTTCTTCGAGCATATCATGATTCACCTATTGTTGGAGGTCATCTTGGTCACAACGAGTGTTGGAGAAGCTGCGCCGATCATTTTATTGGCCAGCATGCGTGGTGATGTGATCAGGTATATTCAAAGTTGTCCCACTTGTCAAACTCGGAATTCCTCTACGACTCGGGCCATGGGGTGTTGGAATCCATCAATGTCTCTCGCCCTTTTGAGTTAATTGCAGTGGATTTAATGGGACCTTTTCCACGTTCTTCTCAAGGTAACCAGTACATCATTGTTGTATCCGATTATTTAACTCGATGGGTAGGTTGGTGCTCTTCCGGATGCAACTGCCATGTCAACAGCTTTGTTTCTGTTCGATAATGTGGTTTTGCAGCATTCTTGTCCAGAGCGGATGTTATCAGACAATGGCCCCGCTTTCATTGCAGAGGTATTCCGAGTGTTGTGTGAGAGGTTAGGGGTAAAACATTCATTTGCCTCTCCGTATCATCCACAAACTGATGGTTTGGTGGAGCGATTGAATCGGACCTTCAAGGGTATGATCTCGAAGTATGTGAACTTCAATCACACGGACTGGGATTGGTATTTGCGATGTTTGAGATTTGCTTATGTAACAGGCATTCAGAGTTCGATTGGTATCTCTCCATTCAAGGCATTGTATGGATATGATCCTAAGTTGCCTAGTGAATTGGGGTTATCATCGAATCTGCCACGTGCCGAGGATGCAAAGATGTGGGCTCGACATTTGGATGCTGTTTTGCCTCTTCTGCGTGCAGAGTCTGCTGAACATCTTGGTCGAGCTCAAATGCGGCAGCAATCTTCTTACAATACGACATCAAATTCCACCAGATTTTGCTGACGGTGACTTAGTCCTGGTACGTTTTCCCAAGCTGACTGCACCTGGGCTTGCAACTGGTTTATTACACAAGTGGCTTGGTCCCTACCGAGTACTCCGAAAGGTTGGTCCTCAGGTATATCAAGTAAGTTGGTGGGATCTCATGAGGTTGAGATAGTTCACGTGGTTCGAATGAAACGGTTTGTCGTTCGAGACTCGTTGAGTACATTTGGTCATACCTTAGATGGCCCAGCTCACACGGATCCAGGACCATCAGATCCATCACCATCTACACAGCCGCAGAGGGGAGGATAGTGTAAGATACTGTATATTAGTAACGTACCGTATATACGCATGTGTATATACGCACATGCGTAGTGACACATGGGTGGTGATCTGGCCCCCATGTGTCAGCGCCACGTGTCGCATGTGTGCCACGTGGCAGGAGACCTCCTGTATATAAGCAGGGTTTTTTTGTAAACTAAGATATCAGATTTTCATTTAATATATCTGCTCTTTCATTAGTATGTTATTTATAATTAAAATTTAAATATTGAAATTCCTTATCTAATTAAAAAAACTGATAAATGTTTACTGTGTATATTAATAGAAATATATATGTGAACTTGTGGGGCTTTCAATTTTATCCCAGGATGGCTACAGTAAATTTTCATATAATATATTTTAGGTAATACAATTTAAATTTAAATATAAAATTTGAAATAAAAATAAGAAATTTTGAGTTTCATATATAAATATACAATATATATATACGTTATATACACCTACACATGTTAAATCTATATACCATATACATTTACTAGCTAATAAATTAATTATCTTTTTAAATGGATATTGAAAGTTCAAAAATTTAAATTACAGCTTTTATACCTACAAAAATTTAATAATATACAATTAAATTACAAATTACAATTAATTATATAGAGAGAGAGAACGTCAATTTCTCACGTACTTTGATTGTACTCTTTTTTTTTCTAATTATAAAGTAAATTTATATTTTCAATAACGAATTTGAAATGAAATGAAATAAATTTTATTAAGTGGGCATTAATAAATTATGATAAATATAATAAATAAATAAATGTTATTAAATACCTTAATTTTTTAGATTAATTATATTATATTGTATATATTATTTAGTTGGTTGTGTTATGGAATTAACTTATTATAAACTTTTGTTGATTTTATAAAAATGTATTTTAATTTGTAATTTTGAAGTGCATAAAACCAATGTAAATAAGACAGATTTCAGGGACATATATTCCTTATAATTGATATATATATATATATATATATATATATATATATATATATAATTCTGATAATCTACCCACAATTTTCTCATCTTTTACAAGGAATATGTATATACATATGCGTGTATAATTAATATAAACCTAAGAATTAGCACTTGAATGAATTTATATTATATAATTACACTTTTAAGGCCTCCTGCATAATGCTAATATATATAAAAGCTATCAGCTAAAAAACTTCTTAATCCATGAATAAGCACCTTGTCCTTCCTTAATCTCTGCATTTTTCTTAATTAACTCCTCTAAACCACTCACCTTAATCTTGGCTTTCTCCAGCTCATCTTCCAGCAGTTTCTTTTCTCGTTGACCATCATTGACTAGGTCAGCAAGTTTGACCACCCCCCATTGACCAGTCTTCAGTCTCCTCTCCTTCTCACGAGTGAGCACAGTACTGTCTAGGGCTATCTTACCTCCAGTAAGCTCACCTTGGATTTCAGCTGGGTGTTGACTTGTTCAGCATTGACCAAGTCAGCTTTCAACGCTGCATTCCGGCGTTGACTCAGGTCAAAGATGGCGGTCAAAGCGCTGCATTCTCTCTCTAGCGCTTGGATGGTCTTGCTGCTGGTTGCGTAGTGCGTGGGAGTGTATTACCTTGCCAAGCTTCTGCATTTTATCCTCTTCACGATCGATAATTAAGCTCTCCACCTTTTGCTTAAGCTTGCGATTTCTAAATAACTGCGATTCTAATTCATCGCTAAGCATCTCGTTCCTCTCCTGTAAAGTATATTCTATTTAATTAAATAAATAAATATTATATAGCTATAATATCATTTAATATATATTTATAAAATTTTCCAGACAAGATGTATATTTTTATAAACTCACCACAAGAAACTTCTGCTTCTGCTTTCCCATGACGATGCTTAAGTTTCAGTATTGAGTGTGAAACCATATTATTTGATTCTCTGTCATTATAAATATATATAGTATTATATCGTAAAGAAGTTGTTGGTGCTACATTACATTCTCCCTAGCAGATTGATGAAGTGTCCTTTGCAAGCATTGAGGATGCACACATTTCTGCAATCCTCCCTATAAAATACACAAAGGAAAGGTCACACATACACATACATACACAGCAGGTGTGTGTGTGTGTCTCTCTCTCTCTCTATATATATATCAATCAGTATTCTCCACTCCACTAAGTACCTTAGATTCTCTAAAAAAGATTGATGAAGTCAGTATTCTCACTAATCACGTCAGCATTTATGAAGTTAGTATTCTCCACTTTATTCTGTCAGTATTCTCTCCATTCTCCAATTAATTAAAACTTGATTAATTGGCAAATATTAAAAACTATGTGTTTAAGAAATTTATATACCAAATCATGTATATATATGACATGCATTAACCCTGAAGATCTTTATATTTTTTTAAATAGATATAAAATCGTTAAAATAATTAACTTAATTAAGGAAGGGGTTGTACAACAGAACCTACCCGTTGTATGTGCATACAGAGTCCATACAAGTGTGTGTATATATACAGACACACACACGTCTTGTATATGGACGTGCACACATGCAAGTACCATCTTGAAGAACTAGAATGACGTCAGTAGTAGCAAGTCTGTGTGCAACAGTGATAACAGCAGTGTTGAAACTCGTTTCGTGAGGAGTATCTTCGTTTGTTTTAGCATAATTCTCGCTAAACAAAGTAGCCCTAAACTCACCGTTCTCTCTAAATTATAACCATTATTTACTAATGAGTTGCCACATGAAAGACGGATGAGACCATATGTTTGTACATGGTGTTTGTGCAACATGCCTTGTACATAATTTAGTGCCAAAACACTAGTGAATATTAGTGTATGATAACCTTTATGTTAGGACTGACTTATTTAAAATGTATAATAAAGCATTACAATTTATAAATATTTTAATTTTATTAAATAATAAATAATGTCTAAATTTTAAATGTATATGAACTTCCTTTTTAATGCTTTGTATAGTTTATTTCTACATGGGTTAACCTTGTATTTGAGTAGTAGATAGTACAATGCTTTTCATTTTTCTCCTAACATATTAAGTAAAGAGAAAATTATAGTTATATCCTTGAAATTAAGAGGTCTGTTATTATGCTCAGGTCTTTGGATGGAGAGGATTTATAAGAGGCGCTAGTGTTTCAAGAGGCATTTGTTTTGTGATAATTAAGAACATTGAAAATAGGTTGTTAACTATTGTTTTGGGTCCTCCTTTACGGATGAAAGTGTTATCTCCTGTTAACTTCCTAATTCATATGTGTGACTTGAGATGAAGAAACCTGCTAAGTTTTATGGGGTATCACATAAGGTGGACGAAGAAATGATGGATAGTATTGTGAATTACTCATTAATTATGAAGGAGTATGCTGAGTGGAAGCTTTTAGCAACTTCTGAGTGGAAGGAAGAAGTTTCAGGGATACTTGGGAAATAATCTATCTTCATCCAACTTGAATAGATAAGTTTCCAAATTGTAACTATTGGGATGGCATAGTGTTCCAGCGTAAGCATAGCTAGTTATGAAAGAGGTTTCAACAGAATCAACATAGTGAAGAATGATTATTAGAAAGACATGTGAACTTGTCACGATCGGATTAGAGGGGCCACCTGTTGAAGCTTTGGATGTCACAAAAACTGTTAGTTTGTGAAGGGCATTATAGGCAGATCTTCAGTAAAAAAATTTGTGTTTGAGTCTCTTAGTAAAAAAGTTGATGAAACATGAGATGTATTACATCAACTTATATACGTACAATTGCCAAATAGCAGACAAGTACTAAGTGTAGTTATTTGATAAACTAATTAATTATAATCATGTTCATGTGTTGAGTCTTAATATACAATGATAAATATGTAACTTGGAACAAAATTCTTTTCTTTACAGAGAATCAGTAACATCTCTCACAGTAACAATAGGAGTTTGATGTTATAGCAGGGATACGTGGAGACACCCAATATTTAAGTCAAATATACACATGCTTTTCCATGTTGGGCTTATTCAAAAATGTATAATATATTCGTAACTGGAAATTTTTGTTTGATGAATGTTAATTATTTACGGAATAATATATACACTGTTGGGCAGACATTCTTTGACTAGAAGAATAAGAACGTGCTCACAAGACTGTTAAGTGCACCGAAATTTCCTTTTAGCAACGTGCCATAAAACAAATTCCACGTGACGGTGGAGCTGATCATTGAGGAAATAACGTGTTGACTTTCCGGCATGAAGGGTCAGTGACGGTATATTCTTAGGGTGACTGAGTGCTGGGTTGGCGTATTATTGCGGGTGACTGGGTTTGACTGGACCAGCTTTGATCCGGTTGCATTGGACTGATCGTTGGCATCTCATATAAATAGGAGCTCAGAGGGATATCAAATCAGTGTTCTAAGAACACACACACGTACAGATCTAGTAGCTTCTCCACTCCATTGTAAGAAGCTATCCTCTTTACAAACTTCATTAGTCTACTATGGCACCAATGGAAACGAGAGTTCATTGAACAAGGCAGCAGGGCTGTGCATCCCAAGCCAGAGTCACAAGTATGTGGAAGACCCACTCAACTGGAAGAAGGCAGCCGCTGCAATGTCCGGCAGCCACCTTGAGGAGGTCCGTGAGATGGTGAACACGGTGTACAGCTCCTCCGACAACAAGGTGGGCTTCTCGATCGAGGGAACACAGCTGACGGTAGCACAAGTTGCTGCTATTGGCAAGCGGGGACTTGAAGCCCAGGTGGAGCTCAACAGGGAAGCGGCAAAGCAACGGGTGGACGAGAGTTCCAGATGGGTCCTCGACAACGCAATGAAGGGGACAGACACTTATGGTGTGACCACTGGATTTGGAGCCACCTCCCACAGGCGTACTAACCAGGGAGTGGAGCTTCAGAAGGAGCTCATCCGCTTCCTCAATGCGGAATCTTTGGTGGAGAGAACGAGTCCAACGTGCTTCCTCCTGCATTTGCAAGAGCCGCAATGCTGGTCCGCACCAACACTCTTCTCCAGGGTTACTCTGGCATCCGGTGGGAGATCCTGGACACCATGTCCAAGCTTGTCAATGCCGGCATCGTGCCCAAGATCCCTCTCCGCGGCACCGTCACTGCCTCTGGGGACCTGGTGCCCCTCTCCTACATTGCTGGGCTGCTCACAGGACGCTCCAACTCTAGAGCAATCTGCCCAGACGGCACCGTAGTGGGAAGCTCAGAAGCACTCAAGATGGTTGGTGTGGACAAGCCGTTTGAGCTTCAGCCCAAGGAGGGACTCGCAATTGTGAATGGTACTGCTGTTGGTGCAGCAGTTGCATCCATTGCCTGCTTTGATGCAAATGTTCTTGTGCTGCTGGCCGAGGTTCTTTCGGCCTTGTTCTGTGAGGCAATGCAGGGGAAGCCCGAGTTCACGGACCCACTGACACATAAGCTCAAGCATCATCCGGGTCAGATGGAGGCTGCTGCCATCATGGAGCACGTACTTGCCGGAAGCTCTTACATGAAGCACGCTGCCAAGTTGCACGAGACCGACCCGCTGAAGAAGCCCAAGCAAGACAGGTATGCACTCAGGACTTCTCCACAGTGGTTGGGGCCTCAGGTGGAGGTTATCCGCTTTGCTACACACTCCATCCAACGCGAGATCAACTCTGTCAACGACAACCCCATCATCGACGTTGCCCGTGACAAGGCACTCCACGGTGGGAACTTCCAGGGAACGCCCATTGGTGTGTCCATGGACAACACGAGGCTTGCCATCGCTGCCATTGGCAAGCTCATGTTTGCCCAGTTCTCCGAGCTTGTCAACGACTTCTACAACAACGGACTGCCTTCCAACCTCAGTGGAGGTGACAACCCGAGCTTGGACTACGGCTTCAAAGGTGCAGAGATTGCAATGGCCTCGTACACTTCTGAGCTCCAGTACCTTGCCAACCCGGTCACCACCCACGTACAGTCTGCGGAGCAGCACAACCAGGACGTCAACTCTCTGGGTCTTGTTTCAGCTCGCAAGACAGCTGAGGCTCTTGACATTCAAGCTCATGAGCTCCACTTACCTGGTTGCACTGTGCCAGGCTATTGATCTTCGTCACCTCGAGGAGCACATGCAAGCCACAGTGAAGCAGGTGGTCTCCCAAGCTGCCAAGAAGACACTCACAACTGCTCCCACTGGAGTGCTCTTGGCCTCCAGATTCTGCGAGAAGGAGCTCCTCAGAGTGGTTGACAACCAGCATGTTTTCACATACATCGATGATCCTTGCAGTGCTGGATACCCACTGATGCAGAAGCTGAGGCAGGTGCTGGTTGAGCACGCACTCAAGAACATGGGTGAGGAGAATGACGAGAAGACTTCTGTCTTCCACAAGATCGGCTTGTTTGAGGAGGAGGTGAAGACTAGACTGGCTGTCGAGGTTGCAGCTGCTCGCCAGGCTTATGAGCAAGGCGAGGCTTCCGTTGACAACAGGATATATGACTGTGCTTCAGCTCCATTGTATGAGTTTGTGAGGAAGGACTGTGAAACTGCGCTGCTCATGGGAACCAAGAGTGGCTCTCCTGGGGAGGATTTCACCAAGGTCTATGAGGCCATCTGCCAGGGTAAACTTGTAGCTCCCTTGTTCAGATGTCTCGATGGCTGGTCAGGTGCACCTAGCTTTTAAGATTACATTTTTTTTTCTTTCATTCAGAAATTAATACTTTTTCAATTGATTTATATTGAACATGTCACACACGTTTCATAAACTCATTAAGCATAATCATTGTTTAATGCGTTTATATTGAACATGTCAGACACACGTTTCATAAACTTATTCTATAATCATTATTTAATATCTTAATGGTATTCAATTCTGTTTGTAAACTACTTATGGTTGTGAAGTGATGGCTGGTGTGGTGGTGTGGTGTTAATACAAAAGTGTGTAATGACAATATCAATTCCTTGCCACATCATTGCCATGTGTCTGCCACCACCTCTCTCTCGGTGTGGTAGCACACATGGAGATTATTACGTACGCTTTACAGGTTATAGAGATTAGACAGAGCAGTGTTGACAAGCTCCTGTAGACTTCGTGAATGGCGAGTAAGTCCAACAACCCCAGAAAATGTATAGAAGTTCTCGACGTCCGAGGCTGTCTTCAGCATACTCTCCAAGTGCATCTCAACACTCCTGTCCCTTCTAAACGCATCCACGAAGAACTTGTCCTTCACCATGAGTGCATTCAACAGTTCTACGCTTGTACCTGCGGATCCTATTTAACCTGGCGGAACGCTAGCAGATACCAGCTCTTTTATCTTGTCAACAAGTTGTACATTCTGCTTGGAACGAGAAAAGACACTGATGAAAGTCTCTCTATCGAGTAGAGGTATGACAGCTGCAGCCAGGCCGAGTGCAGCTTCCTGCTCCTTGTCAGATGACGTGTGTACAATGCTTATGACTTCAGGCAGCTTTGTAGAGACTTCTGCTACTTCTCTTCTATTGAACTCCTTACAGAGACTTCTCAATATAGTTGCAGCATGTATACCCGTGAACGGTCTGCCGATCATGCCCAGCAAGTCGCTGAATGTCTTACTAACCTCCTGTTGCAGTTTCCATGGCTTGCGGTCCAGAGCTCTTGCACAGTTGTTCGGACTCTGAAGCACAAGCAGGCTTAATGCTTCCCCAGCCTTCATACTCACATTGAACTCCGTGCTAAAGTTTCTGGTTTTTCTCGTGAGTAAAGCTAGTAGGCTACTAATGATACCACCAGTTGCCCCAATACTGTCGCGAAGCCCGTCTTCTGTTGCAAGGCAGGTCAGTATCTCTACTGCAGTCTTGCAAGTCACATTTTGGCTCCTCATAATTCAGTAACTCCTTAAGATTTCTAACAGCAAACACAGTAGAAGCTATTGTTACGCAAGGAATGACCCGATCCCCGCTTGCACTTGCCATCATCATCAGCAGCTGCAGAGACTTCTTAACAACCTTCCAAGTGTCTGTGCTGGCTAAATTGTTGTATCCCTCAACCGAATGAACAGTACCAGCATGTGGACAAGTCCACTCGTGTTCCCTATACGGACACAGATGCGGTGGTCCCTTGCAAGGTGCTTCAAGATGATTAGTCCACGTACCTGAAATAACATCCAAGGGTAAATTCAGAACACGCACGCACGTACCCACACACACACACACACACAACACATGTTACCTTGTCTTTGTCAAACTCATCCTTCTCTGTAAGCAAGGAAACGAGGCTCTCCAAGGAGCCAGGGATAGCGGAGATCCTAAAACAGTTATTTTGGTGTCGAACAAGATCCTGAGAACAGAGGTTGCTGCATCCCGTATTTCCATCTCACTCATATCCTTCCAGGTGACATCTCAAGCAATCTTTCAACAACACCAGGAGTTGTACCGATCCTTCGACGAGTCTCTTCACGGGAAACACCTTTAGAGACAAGCGTGGAGAGTATCTGCACGCTACCAAGCTGCTCCTCACGGATATTAGACTGCATTTCTGCACGCTGAACCCAATGAGGTCCAAGTCGAGACCATCAAAGACACTCCCATTAGACACCTGGAGTAGACAGTATAAAAGTACTGCTTCAGAGTGTCAAGATCCGTCGGGTTCAGTTCACACTTGTTAATTACATTCAAGTAGCTTGCTGATGCGAAGCTTGTACTCCCAGTAGGCTCTCTCGAGAAGGAAAACCGAGGCTTCCGCAAGCATCAATACGTAGAAAAGCACCGACTGTACTCTGAGTTCCTTGTTGTCAGCTCCACTGGCTGTCCTCTATATCTGATTAATGGATCCTAGATCAACTCAGTCAGTCTCCAGATGGACAATCCAATCCCAGCCATAGCAGAGCCAGTTGAAGAAAGTACAGTATAAGACTGACAGCCTTGGTGGTTATGAAGTTTATATATGGAATCAACGGCACAGTTCCCCAGGACCATGTCCTCTTTGCTCCGTATCCCTCATACAAGTTTTTCGGCCTGGACTTTGCAAATTCTCCGATAACTTCCTCTCCCTCTCTCCTCTACTATGTTTGGGTGTTGAAGTTCTGCTCTTGTCAAACAGAAATGAGCTGATGTGTACGATTTCCAAGCTGTAGTTGGCCTGTTGCCACTCAAGCTCCTTACTACGGCTGAAAACTCTGGTACCCTCTGTAAGCAGCAAGGCAACTATAGTCCAGAAGTCTTCCGTGGTAAGCTCGCCAACAAATCCTCCAAGAAGAACCACAGTAGCCCACACAAATGCAAGCTTTCCCAGTCCAGTGGTAAGCTTTTCGAGAACTGCAAGCCGCATAGCCACTAGCACAAGGCGCTGCTCTGGTGACCGGGACCTGTTCTTCATTGTTAAGCATGGATCGGGTACTCGACCTGCTTCCTTGGATTCTCCACATGTGCGGCCTCTGTGTGGAGAGAAGACCGTCCATAGGTTGCTGTTAACTCTATTTATGCCCACTTGATGAAGGTGTTCTACCATCTGGAGATGGCGCTGAGACATATATACTTACCTCCTTTTTCGGAGACGGAGTTCTCGTGGTCTCCGAGACATACTGCTTGTGAAATCCATAGAAGGATGTAACGTGTGAACGTGATACTATATATGTAAGAGTTGCGTGTCGCTAAAGTAAGAGTATGTGTCAACAAATCCAGTGTGGTGAGACACTTTAGAGAATCATCCCCATGGAAAAAGTCCAATACAACGAAGGTTCATGTGTAACACCTGAATTAAGAATCTAAGACATGTAGTCATGACAAAAGAGTCAATGATAATGATGGCACTTTATCGCCTCTGTGAACGGGGAACTAACAAGAGTTTTAATGTCAAAGTTCTAGAGTCGGTGTGTGTGGGTGTGTAGGGAGAGAGAACTGTGCATGTTTATATACGATATAAACCAGGTAATATACAAAGACGCCGGAACATGGTTCTTCAATGTGGATCACTTTCTCCAATACACGAGTTGCTGCCACCAGATAAAGCGACTGTCGTCATCCCATAATACATGATATTCCCAAACACACATCGTATGAGCTCCACCCTGCGTGCGCGTGTGCCTGTTGACACAAACATATACACATACTTAAGTTGGTGTTGCTGAGCTCGAGGCTGTAGAAATCCATTGAGCTATTATCGTTGAAGAGTGGACCAGCATGCCAAGTTCCTTCATGGAGCTTGATGAAACGATGGTCATCAATCCTGAATACTTTCACGTCTGCCACAGACGGTGGAAGGCAATAGTGTCCAACCTTGGATTTAACCGCTTCTGGAATTTTAGAATCCACAATGCTTGGTGGAGCAACTGCGACACTGTGTCACAGTTATCTTCTGGAGTCCTGTACGCTCCAGATGCATAATGTAGAATCTGTAGAATCATCCAATTAGCTTTGAGTGTCTCAAAGAATGTTGAAAGTATAAAATGAACAATGTATCACAAAGCATGGCACGCACACAAGCACACATAACACACAAATGCATCTGTATCTAATTTTCTTTAAATGAATGTTGACAACGCGAAGAAGTGATCAGTTATACAAAACAACTGTATGTGATCGAAGGCCATATCACAATATATATGTATTGTATTATGATGTATATGTAAGTATATATTTTCATGCACACACACACACACACACACACATATATATATATATATAGAGAGAGAGAGAGAGATTCATGGTTTATAATTTGTTTACTAACCAGATTATAACAATGTCACACACACAATTCCAAAGATTGAGCTGGACATCCATACCATCAGTGAGCACTACAGGAACCCTAGAAATGATACTTTTAAGTTATACATTGGAGAGAGAGAGAGTTCATATGTAGAGCAGGAAAACTTCTCCTTGGTTGATTCGAGAGCAGGCCCAGGTGTTTAATATTCTAATGAAATTTATATCGATTTGAAATTATTAATGTTGACATTATACATACGTATCTACAAGAGTATATATGAGAAACGTAGACTCTCTCATTTTCTTTCAATGCGTACGTGACATGTATGCCTTACAGGTTATAGAGATTAGACAGAGTAGTGTCAACAAGCTCCTGGAGACTCCAGGAATGGCGAGTAAGTCCAACAGCCCCAGAAAATGTACAGAAGTTCTCGACGTCCGAGGCCGTCTCCAGCATACTCTCTCAACACTCCTGTTCCTTCTAAACGCATCCACAAAGAACTTGTCCTTCGCCATGAGTGCATTCAACAGTTCTACGCTGTACCTGCGGATCCTATTTAACCTGGCAGGCACTTCAGCAGATACCAGGTCTTTTATCTTGTCAACAAGTTGAACGTTCTGATCTGGGCGAGAAAAGACATTGATGAAAGTCTCTCTATCGAGTAGAGGTATGACAGCTGCAGCCAGGCTTCCTTGTCAGATGACGTGTGTACAATGTTTAAGACTTCAGGCAGCGCTTTGCAGAGACTTCTGCTACTTCTCTTCTATTGAGCTCCTTACAGAGATTTCTCAACATAGTGAACGGTCTGCCGATCATGCCCAGCAAGTCGCTGAATGTCTTACTAACCTCCTGTTGCAGTTTCCATGGCTTGTGGTCCAGAGCTCTTGCACAGTTGTTCGGACTCTGAAGCACAAGCAGGCTTAATGCTTCCCCAGCCTTCATACTCACATTGAACTCCGTGCTAAAGTTTCTGGTTTTTCTCGTGAGTAAAGCTAGTAGGCTACTAATGATACCGCCAGTAGCCCCAATACTGTCACAAAGCTCGTCTTCCGTTGCAAGGCAGGTCAGTATCTCCAGCGTGAGTTCTTGCAAGTCACATTTTGGTTTCTCGTAACTCAGTAACTCCTTCAGGTTTTTAACAGCAAACACGGTAGAAGCTATGTTGTTACGCAAGGAATGACCCGATTCGCCGCCTGAACTCGCCATCATCTTCAGCAGCTCCTGACAACTTTCCAGATTTCTCTGCTGGTTAAGTCTGTTGTATACCGCATCCGGACGAACCGTACCAGCATGTGGACAAGTCCACTCGTGTTCCCTATCCGGACACAGATGTGCAAGGTGCATCAAGATGATCAGTCCACGTACCTAAAATAACATCCAACGGTTGTTTCGAAGACTAATAACATGGTTAACACGCGCGTGCGCACACACACACTCGTATATTACCTTGTTTTTGTCAAAATCATTCGTCTGTGTAAGTAAGGAAACGAGGCTCTCCAAGGAGCCAGGGATAGCGGAGATCCTAAAACAGTTATTTTGGTGTCGAACAAGTCCCTGAGAACAGAGGTTGCGGCATCCCGTATTTCCATCTCACTCATATCATTCCACGTGATCATCTCAAGCAATCTTTCAACAACACCAGGAGTTGTACCGATCCTTTGACGAGTTTCTTCACGGAAAACACCTCTAGAGACAAGCGTGGAGAGTATCCGCACGCTCCTCACGGATATTAGACTGCATTTTCTGCGCGCTGAACCCAATGAGGTCCAAGTCGAGAGCATCAAAGGCACTTCCACTTAGACACGTGGAGTAGACAGCATAAAAGTACTGCTTCAGAGTCTCGAGATCATTTGGGTCCAGTTCACACTTTTTGATTACCACTTCAAGTAGCTTGCTGATGCGAAGCTTGTACTCCCAATAGGCTCTCGCAAGAAGGAAAACCGAGGCTTCCGCAAGCATCAATACGTAGAAAAGCACCCGACTGTACTCTGAGTTCCCTTGTTTGTCAACATCCACTGGCTGTCCTTCTATGTCTTTATTAGTGGATCCTAGATCAACCTTAGTCAGTCTCCAGATGGACAATCCAATCCCAGCCATAGCAGAGGCCAGTTGAAGAAAAGACTGACAGACTTGGTGGTTATGTATGGGATGAACGGCACAGTTCCCCAGGACCATGTTCTCTTTGCTCCGTTTTCCGACCTCGACTTCTTCTCAGCACCCTCTCCTCCATTGCGTTTGCGTCTTGAAGAAATGAAAGTTCTGCTCTTGTCCAAGCTGTAGTTGGCCTGCTGCCACTCAAGCTCTTTACTCCGGCTGAACACTCTTGTACCCTCTGTAAGCAACAAGGCAACTATAGTCCAGCACTCTGCAGCGCTAAGCGCTGTGACAAATCCTCCAAGAAGAACCACAGTAGCCCACACAAATGCAAGCTTTCCGAGTCCGGTGGTAAGCTTTTCGAGAGTTGCAAGCCGCATAGCAACCAGCACAAGCAGCTGCTCTGGTGAGCGGGACCTATTCTTCATATGCATGGTCGAGGATGGATCTGGGCACTCCAGTGACTCCACATGCCTTCAATATATAGACTCATCACTTGCGTCGTATAGATATGCTGTAGCTAGTTTGACTCATGCATATATGTCAACGCAAGTCAACGTAACCATAGCCAGACATAATAAGAACCTCAATCGTATTTTGCTGTTTCTAACTCGTTTTTTACTGTAAACTTTTCTTAAAATAAAAATAAAAGAATAATAAGATTGAATATTATTAATCATTTTTAAATGTACAGCAAAGTAACATATACGGTCGCTGGTTTTTATATGGTGTATGCTTCAATATTCGCACCTTCAAAAAGAATCTGTTGCGATGGAAAAATCGACTTCTGCAACGTTAAGGTATGTGTATGTGCGTGTGCGTGTGCGTTGCGTGTACGTGTGTGTGTAGAGAGAGATCACTAATCACGTGGCTATTGTTGCATTGTGTATTCCATATACATATTCAAGTGTTACCTGGAGGAAACACATCTCTCTCTACATATATATCTCCACCATTGATCTGGAATCTTTATGGTAGAATGATTCCGCAGGATCCTGTATAAGTTATAATCTGGACCCCCACGACAAGTATACCGATCGTTATCAACATATATGGATATATTGAGTATCTCCCCCTTTCTCTCTACACACACATATAGGACATATAAGGGAGACACACTCTTAGAATTTTAGTTAGGCATTTAGAAGATTCCTTGTTATATTGACAAGTTATACAAATTAAATAAATGTGTATGAATAATTTATAATTTCAATGCAAAATTTTAAACTTCCCACTTTAATATGAATATAAGTTGCTTCAATCATTTGTAATTCTGATACGATGACATGAAAAACGACTTTTTAATATGTATTATTTTTTATTTTTAAATTTAATTTTTACTTAAAATATATTATTAAACTAATTTTTGTTAGACCTAAGAACATAGACGTAGTTATCATTAACTTATAATATGATTACATAAGGATAAGAAAAAATTACGAGTACGAATATAAAAAACCCGAAATAAGACTAGAAAAGTATTCTAAGTTTATTATTGTATTTTGTGCCATTAATATAACTTTTATTATGTTTTTTTGCTCGTAAATTCAATCTTTATTATTTTTGTATTCTTTTTCTTTTTTTCCTAATCAATTTAAAATTAAACCTTGACTATTCGTATAATTAGGTAATAATACTATTTTCACACTTCCAATATAAAATAATACCATGGTTTATTAATTAAATATAAACATACATGTATACAAAGAATATAAATATTATTATTTAGATTACCACAGCTATATATATAATACATAAAAATAAGTAGTTATAACTTAAAACATTAATTTTATAAGTTAATTATAATTATTAAAAGACTTGTGAAGAATACACACACAAATATATAAAATTGACAAGCATATACACCTGTTAAGGAAAAAAAAATTCTTAAAAACCATATAATAATTTATTTATTTATATATTGATTTCCTATATAGTTTAACATATGTAGCTTACTAGCTTATACATTATATTTTAAACTTATATTTATAACACACAAGTGTGAAACATGAAGCACACTCAAGTTTGTTTTAAAATATTTTAAAAATTAAATATGGCAGTGATTTGTATAACGAAACGTACCCACCGAACCAATTGACTTGAAGGGCACCATTTACACCGACCATTACCTTTATTTTGATTATGTAAGTGTAATAAGAATTAAAAGTGAACTGTGTTCATAATAAATTTTATTTAATTAAGTAAGTAAAATGTATTCACACTAATTCTTTATTTTATTCTTAAATTTTAAAATTCATTAAAGTAAATTTTTAAGGAAAAATGTGTTTACATATAAAAACACTTTAATTACTTGGAGACACTCCACTTGGCACCATGTAAGAATTCTAACAACTCCCAACTGCTAGAAGGTCATTTATATGGCAAAGTCCTCGTACTTTGGTTGCAAAGTCTTCCCAACTGCTAGAAGGGCATTTATACTACCGTAATAGAATGTTTAAGGCAAAGTACGACATTCTTTTTACATAAGGATAAAGGAGTTATAAAAAGTAGTTATTATAATTGTTAATCAAAATTAAGAATACGAATATAAATAGACTAAAAAAGGGATCTCAAATATACTGTAATTTTGTATTATGTACCATGTATGGACATAATATAAACTTCTTTTTACTCTTTATATGATTATCTCTTACTCATCTTATTGCTTTGATGATAGATATTTATGATATGTAGTAGAAAAGTTTAATTAAATAATTAAATATTACATAATTAAGATAAATAAATATAACTTACTTGGATTTAAGGTTTTTGATGACGTGGCAGTTTGACTTAAGTTTGCCTGCCACGTGACACATAAGTTGCCATGTCAACATAGACTTTAGGGTTTAGGGTTGCATATGTAAATTCTATATACATGTTACTGTGAGTACAATTAACTGCTAATAAGATTTTTCATTTGCCACACAAACATATAACCTATTCAATTTACAATTTTATTAATTAACATAAAACATTAAATAAATACAATCATGTAAATTAATAGATTATAACTTTCAATAATTATGGTAAGTTTCTTTTTCAAATAATGAAAATATACAATAAAATGTTTTTAAAGCATATCAAATTAAATTGGTCAACACGGTATAAATTTCAGATTAATAAGCTATGTATAATGTATATACTAGTAGAGAAAGCCTAATTACCACACGAGATTTCTGATCTAGGTTAGAAGTACTTATATTTTAAAATATATATCTGATATAGAATTTAGAAAATAAGATTTAAATTTAAAAAAATTGTTTATTAAACCATAGAATCGTTAATAATACATAGAATCGCAGGGAACAAAACAAAACGATCAAAAATCCCCACTCACTATTCACACAGCCACCTTCTTGGCGGTGACCGAGTTGATAATGGTTGCAAACTCAGGGCCCTGTCATAGAATATCCATGCATCATATACGTATACACACACACACACACACACACACACATATATATATATAATGTGTACATAAAAGTACAAAACAGTTCTACATGGTGTAACAAATGCAACGAGAATATGCTCTTTTAATTTTATCAAATATGGATTTAATATAACAAAGCATTACAAAATTTAAACTATAAGCTCAAAAGTGTACTCACACCTTATCACACACGCAGTTACATACCTTGAGCACACACACGATTACATACCTTGAGAGAAGCACCCCCTACGAGAAATCCATCAATGTCTTTGTTTTAGCCAGATCCTGAGAGTTGGCCCCATTCACCGACCCTGCGTAACCATAACAATGTCAAGTTATGCTCTTCCTTCGCTTAACGGGATAATCAATAAACATATAATACACTCAATAATCCTAACAAAGAGCGTGCGTGCGTACGTGTGTGTGTGTAGTTGTGATATTGGATTCATTGAGAATCATGAAAAATTACCTCCGTAGATAATGCGGGTCTTAGATGCAACTTCTGGGGAAACGTTCTTATTGAGCCATTTGCGGATAGCAGCATGAACCTCCTGTGCTTGCTGAGGGGTAGCAACCTTGCCGGTACCAATAGCCCACACTGGCTCATAAGCGATCACCACATTCTCCCAGCTTGGAACCGCATCTGTACACCACACATAAGAATCTACGTAGTATAGTGTGTGTGCTTTCAAATAGTTACCGTGGAATGCCTTCAGTTGCTCAAAAACAATGTCAAAAGTCTTGCCAGACTCACGCTCCTCAAGCTTCTCTCCAACACATGCCATCACTCCAAGACCCTTGCCAAGAGCATACGCACTCTTCTTGCCAATGAACTGATACCACACAACAATTCTTAAGTTATACCGCCCCTGTGTGTATGTGTGTGTACCTCGTTGGACTCTCCGAGGATATGACGCCGCTCAGAGTGACCGTGGATGACCCACTTACAACCAATGTCAATCAGCTGTTCAGCGCTGCATGCATTGAAAAACATTAGATATTAAATATGAAAGTATGAAAAGATCTTGCCTAATCTCTCCAGTGAATGCGCCTCCCTTTCCTGTCCAGCAGTTTTGAGCAGACACTTTCGATACCGTTAGATATGGAGCCAATCACTTGGTCGAGGTAGACAAATGGAGGTGCGACAACAACATCTGCCATGTAAAAGAACGGTGAGCCTACAGTACTCCACATATACTATATACATAATACACAATGGTTGTGTGTGTGGTGTGCGGTACTGACCAACGTCGCTCTCCAGCTTAGCTTCGTTCAACTCAGAAACAAGCTTGGCAATTGACTCCTTGGTACCATTCTGAAATGCAGAAAATCAAAAGCCATCCGCATTGAAAATCACAGAATATACTTACGCATTTCCAGTTCCCACCAACGAAAAACTGCAAAATGCAAACAAAGTATAAACAAAAAGAATAAAAAAGCCAAAAGTACAGGAGTTTCACGAGCAAAGCAATATGATAATTAATCTGTTCATCTTTTTAGATGAAATACAAAGAGGCACACGGATTATGAAGAGAAACTTCGGAATAGAACGGACAGGTTACCTTTCCGGATCCGGCCATGGATACAACACTTCGAGACGCAGTCTTAGAAGAGACACACAAGAGCGATTGCTGGACGAGCCTGAATCGGTGTGCAGCGTCTCGCTATCCAGACTCCGTCTCAAAGCTCCGATTCGGGCAGTGCTGTGGCGGATAGGAAGAGACTAAACCTGCAGTTAAAAACCCTAAGTGTTGCAACAACTGCCGCCATAGCCCAGTATCTTAAACCTCTCCGTTTAGTTCCGGACTTTATGTTTCGGAATCCCTCTCATCTCGACCGCTCAATTCCATTCCGAACCGGAATATCCATGTTGATAAGTTATTCTATTTCCTCCTAATATTCAACACACACACAGCATTGACCAGCTTTGTAGCTTGTCTGTACAAGGTTGGTGGTGTATTGTTCACTATTATATTAATTGTAAAAAATTTAGAAATGGCATTTATTTAATTTAATTATTTGTCCCGTTAATCAATATTATATACCAAAACTTCAAACACTATAAGTAATTAATTAATTAATCAATTAATTATGTATAAACCCGACATTTAGACATGTTCGTTTCTGAGAGTTTCAATCAGCTCCAAGGTACTCTGTCTCATATTACTAACACTCTCTGTAGTAACATCCCTCACTACGACCTCAATTAAATCCTTAACCCCATCATTAAACCCCTGTTTAACCGCTTGAGCTATGGCCATTACATACACCCCACAGTCATATCCATTCTCTTGCTGTGGTGTGTATGCCCTTGAAAACTTGCCCTTGCTTGCTGGGGGACCTAAGAAATCCGCACCTCTCTTGTATAATATCTTTGCATATTCTTCATTTGCATCGTTCATACTATCAAAGTGCAAGAATCTGTTGCTCGGCCTGCAAAGAATATCCCATCAATACGCGACATGTGTGTGTGTGCGTGTGTGTGGTTCATACACACAAAGGGAGACTCTGCCAACATATAGACATATAGATAGGTATATGTATATAAAATTGTAAATTTAACTTGTGATCAAGTTTTCTGTTTATAGTACAAGCACATAAATCTATATACGTACATATATGAGAATATTGACACATAAATACATATATGCATGTATATGTATATATATGAACATATGTATGTATGAAGTATGTACTGTATACATATCGTACACATCCCCGTACATAAAACTTTGTAAATGTCGTTCGAGTAGAGTATATCTATGCCACATACCTGTGATAGACCAAGAGGCTCCAATGGCTTCCTCCGCCAGGAAAGCTGGGATCTTCATTGTTATTGATCGGAAACAGCACCATTCGGCGGCGGGGAAGCTTCAGAGGCTCAAGAACAGGGCCTAGATCGGACATGTCGGGGCAATTCATGATCCAGAAGCTCGTTGAGGGGCTTACCAAGAGCAATTCACTGCTGCAATTCTCACTGGAGAGGTACGAGAAGAAGAAATCGATTATGTGGTCGTTGAGGAACTCCGGGCCCCGTAGAAGATCCACATCTCCTCGCCGCAGCAGCACGTCGCCATAGCTGAGCACTCTTTCCTGCTTCATTCTAACCCTAATGTTTCTATATGTGAATACATACAACCACAGTGGCTGTGGACGAGTTTGTACGTCTGTTGAGGTCCTGCAAAGCACCAAAGGACGTGTTCAAAGGCCGGCAGATACACAGGGACATATTAGACTGCCCAGATCTCTCCCTCCACAGACATACGCTGCTCTCCAACTTGGTTGTACAAATGTATGGGAAATGCGGATGTCTTGAAGATGCAAAGCAGGTATTCGACCAGATTGTTTACCCCAACACATACTCGTGGAGTATACTACTCTGTGCATATGCCCAGAACGGGCATATGTATGAGGCCAGGAGCCTATATGATAAACTGCCAGACCCAGACGTGGTTTCAGGAAACTCTGTGGTAACTGGGTATGTACAGGATGGAGATCCTTCCCAAGCTAAAGAAGTGTTTGATAGAATGCGTGTGAGGAATACAATCTCTTGGAATGCACTGCTCACTGCATTTGCCCAGAATGGGGAAATCATCCCAACGATGAGCATTATGGAGAAGATGCCTAACTGGAGCGTCATCTCGTGGACGGCCCTCATGGGAGCGTACATCAAAAGCGGGCAGTTACACCAAGGGAAGATGGTGTTCGACTGCATGCCAGAGAGGAACGTCATCTCGTGGAATGCCATGGTCGCAGCATATGCCCAATATGGGCAATTCTCCGAGGCTATCTTAATGCTGAAGAAGATCCCGGAGATGAGCCTGGTGACTTCAAACACCATGATGGATGCACTTGCACGGAGTCGGCAAGTTGAGAGAGTGAAATCCATGTTTCAGAGGCTGCCCGAAGTCGATATATTCTCATGGAACACACTTCTCGGCGCATTTGCTGACAATGGGGATCTACAGGAGGTAAGGAGTACATTCTTCCGGATGCCAGTGCGAAACCTCTTCTCGTGGAATCTCGTACTGCAAGGAGCTCTAGATGCAGGAGAAATGCAAGAGGCCAGTGGTACGTTCTACAGGATGCCGGAATGGAATGCTGTCTCATGGACGGTGATGATCCAAGCATTTGCGAAGAACGGGGAGCTGTGTAAAGCGAAAGATATGTTCGATAACATGCCGGAGAAGACTCTCAATGCAGAAACGGCCATGTTAGGTGGGTATATCCAGCTCGGGCATATGCATGAAGCAATGAAGTTCTTCTGTTGTATGGCTCAGCGGGACGTCGTGTCTTGGACTTGCATGGTAACAGGATATGCCCACGACGGACATAACGCGAAGAGAAGTCTTTGACAGGATGCCTAAGTGGGATATTGTCTCCAGCAATATCACTGTAGCTGCAAACGCTCAGATGGGCGAACTAGAGGTGGCCAAGTCTCTATTCCATACAATGCACGAGCGAATGTCATCTCCTGGAACGCACTCACACTCGCATTTGTACAGAGACAGGAGCTCACAGAAGCCAAGGAAGCGTTCGACAAGATGCCACATCACGATGTCATCACTTGCACCACCATGGTTGTAGCGAATGCCAAGAACGGACAAATGCTAGACTCGGAGAAGCTCTTCACTAGCATGCCAGACTGGGACTTGTGTTCGTGGAACTGCATGATGTCGGGATATGCTCAGAACGGACTCGTTGTGCCGGCAAAGAAACTGTTCGATAACATGCCGGTAAGAGATACAGTCTCGTGGAGCTCTCTCATTGCAGCCTACGCGAAGAACGGCCAAGGGACTGCAGCGTTAGAGTATTTCCATAGCATGGTAATGGAAGGGATGTCGCCTGACTGGGTATCATTCATGAGTGTCTTGAGCGCTTGCAGCTGCATAGGCGTACGGAAACTCACGTGTGAGTATTTCAAGATGATGAGCTTCGACTTCGGTACGGGCGTATCGAGGGAGCATTTCTTATGTATGATTGACAGCCTGGGGAGAGTCGGACTTGTTAACGAGGCCGAAGAGCTCGTACGAAGCATGCCTTTTATGCCGGATGAAGTTGCCTGGAGTACACTGCTTGCCGCCTGCCGACTGTACGGGAATGTAGAGGTTGCAGATGTCGCCGCACGGGAGTTGATCAAGATGGATCCAGAGAGGGCTCCAGCTTATGTTTTGTTGTCAAATGTTTATGCTGCTGACGAGAAAGAATATTCTTGATTTGAATATTCAAATATGACTCAAAATCTTATCTAAGACATGGAGGCACCTGCACCAGTCGATCTGTATGCGCAAGCACCTCCTGTTCACGAGCTTGTAGAGAAGGGAATTGCGGAAGTTCCGAGGCGTATATTCAGCCGCAGCCGATTGAATATTCTCTAGAGAATGGCGCAGAGAATACCCGTGATTGATCTTTCTTCCAAGGAGACTGTGAGCAAAGTCAGGGATGCATGTGAGAACTGGGGGTTCTTCCAGCTTGTTAACCATGGAATCCCCGAGTCAGTGGTGGGGAACATGCTGCAGGCCGCACAGGGTTTCTTCGATCTCCCTGGAGAGCAAGATGAAGTATTTCAGTGCCACCCTGTTCCGAAATCAACCAGGTATTCTCTGCGGTTTGACGATGCGAGTGTGGTGGACTGGAGGGATTTCCTGTTCCAAGGTGTGTGCTGCCTCTGTCTGAACAAGTCATACAAACATGGCCGGACAAACCCTGCATACAGGTACTATACACATACATACACACATATATGTATACACACCGATTGATGTAGAGATGCAAGTGCCAACTTCTGCAAGGAGATGCATGGTTTGGCTTATAAGATGCTCGAGCTTATATCCCAGAGTTTGGGACTCAGTCCAAGCCGGCTTGAAAAGCTTCACAAGGTCTTGATCAGACGATGCTTATAAACAGGTACCTTCCGTGTCCTCAACCCGAGCTCGTGCTTGCACTCCGCAACCACTCGGATCCAAAACTGTGACTCTACTTGTACAAAATGAGGTTTCAGGCCTTCAAGTTCTCAAAGATGACACCTGGGTCACTGTACGTGGATTACCAAACTCTATCATTGTGAATATTGGAGACCAAATTGAGGTAACTTTGATAATATATTACATCTCTCTCTCTCTCTCTCTATATATATATATATATGGATATGTTACTTAGATTATGAGCAATGGCAAGTACAAGAGCGTTGAACACCGAGCATTGGCGAACTCCAAGTCGACCAGGTTATCCATTGCAAGCTTCTTTGAGCCGTCAAATGTGATCGGACCCTGCCCGAGCTTGTTGATGTGGATCATCCTGCGCTCTTCAATTCGATGACTTACAGCGAATATAAGCGTATATTCCTTGCTAAGCAGGCCAAGAGCAAAACAGTAATTGCCCAAGTAAAAAATACAACATAAAAAATTATATATAATACACATACTTGGCTAAGTATGTGTGTGTGTATATACACTCATTATCAAATAAGAGACCACCTTGACTTTGTTGTGGTTATATTAGCTCTTTATGTATGTATGTACTGAATATGTGTATGTATGTATATATACAATAGAGCATTCAGGAAGATGGTTAATATTTATCCACCACACACAGAGTACTGTTTCTTTTTTTATTTTTTTGTCTGTGCGCGCGCGCGTGCGTGTGCAAGGAAATAGAAAACTTGATCTTATATATAAGATTGTGTAAACTTATATTGAACTATAAAACTCGATACACATACTGCACTTGTTTATGTATATTATACGTGAACAAACGCGCACGCGTGCAGACACACACACACGCACACGCAACACAGACAGACCTGTGTATGAAGGTTCTAAGTCCATATGCTTGTACACATGAAATGTGTACAAAATATGTGGGTGTGGTCAACAGTTTTTCTGAACGATATTCTTTACCTTCAGTAGTTTTTACTAATGCAATTCCATATGAGAGTGGAACATATGTAAATTTGATAATAATAATTAAAATAACTCTCTAATCTATAAAACATCAGTATCAAATACTTGAATGTCTAACCTTGTTGACTTACTAATACTAATTAGTAGCAATTTTTTTTCTTCTTAAAATATTTAAAAGGGAACAATTCCATACTCATAAAAGTTTCGTTTCATGTAATTCTATGTTCCTGTATTCTTGTTTTGTATGTAAGTTTGTGTGGGCGTTTTATATATATATATATATATAGAGAGAGAGAGAGAGAGAGAGAGAAGAGAGAGAGAGATCTAGACCACATAACCACATGATATATACTCTGAATACACATTTAGAAAATACCAGAATTTTTTTTTATATACAGAAAAAATGAGCCATGGATGTGGTGTGTACTCAGATGTGTGCAAGCAAGTCCAAGAGATTTTAAGTCAATGGATGCGTAACATAGTTTTGAAATACAACGTGTACACACACACATATGTATGTGTGTATCTATATTTCTATACACATTGAATGTGTGTATGCAACTCTGTATTATTATTATTATTATTTACAACGTTTATATTCACCTAAAAAATTAAAAGGAACACATACTCAAATTTATCCTTAAATTATTATGACTTAATTATAATTACTACTCATATAGAATGTCAACTGGTCTGATAGTATTACATCAATTGTAATTGTTTTAACCATAAAATCTTTTGTTTGTGTGTATTATCAATAGTATTTTATATTTATATGCTTCTTTTATTAAAGTTTTCAAAATCTACATCATTTAAATTTGAAATTAGCTTAAATTTTATTTGAACTTTCAATAGTGAAGATCGAGTCCTTTATAACCATTGATAAGCTCACTTATGCTCATGTATGTTAGTAATCTATAATTATTTTGCCTAATATAATAATAAATTACAATTTATATTACAAATTCAAGTTATAATATGTGCGAGTTTTAATAGTCTTCAAACATGTTCCTATGAGAATATAATATATTATGCCTAATATAACACTAAATTATATACTCCAACGTGGCAATGAAATTATTTAAAATGAATTGAGTAAAACAAAAATTTAAGAGTAAAAATATAATACAGACCCACTGATTCAATCATGTTTAAGTGTGTTAAATGTGAGTTTTTGTTGTTTAAATTATTCTTTTATTAATATTAAATTTACTATTATATAATTTAGTAATATTTGGTGGTGTCGAATTTATTATATTGTTATAATATTTAATATGAAAATGTGTATATGTTTGTTTCTTGTAATATTAAAAAGTAAATAAATTAAAATATACACATATAGTAATCCCTCTATAATTTATAACCTTAGTGGACTCATAAATTTTTAAGTTATTAAATGTTAAAAATTATTTTCAAGACATGTTTTTATATTGTTGGACGTGTTGTTCACATGTTTAATTAACTTTTAGAGTTATTATATAAATTATGAATTTTTTTAATCTTTTTCACAATAGTATATGTTAAAGATTATTTGCAAACACAATGGCTTACATTCACACATGGCATATCTGGTTATTTGGACCTACCTAAATGCATTTCACAATTGTTATAAATAATATCCTTTCTCTTTTCTTTATTTTATTCTCATTTGATAATTTTTATTTATCTTTTCATTATAGTTTACAAAGTATAAGTTTAATCATTGTGAAATGAGCAGTGGATATAAAAAATTGTAAGTTACCAAAGAAATAACTTATCTAGGAATAAGTTATTAAAATGATTATATACAAAAATAAATAAGATATAATTTTTTTTTTAAAAACTATTATACAAATTCTTTTAATAAATATATAATAACTTAGTAACATTAGTATTAAAGCTTTATCAAAGTCAAACTTATTATTTATGTTAATAGTATAATATTAATGTTGTCATTATTTTATTCACATTTGTTAACTATGTTAATAGCATAATAATTATTTAATTTGTTGTTGTTGTTTTCTTCACATGGATATATAAAATTATTATATACAAAATAATCACAAGAAATCCGACCTCACATGTACAATTGGTAATCATGGTTAATTCTACTAAAATTATATACTAATTTAGTTATTAAAAAATATTATCCTTTACAAAATAGAATTCAAAAAAAAATAAAAATAAAAAATTTATGATCTTTCAAAATATTATAAAAGTTAAGTTGTACAAAGAAGGTTAATTTGATAATTAAGATTAAGAACATTAAAATTAAAAAAGTATGTTTTATGAAGTGAAATTTATTGGCATATGTTCAAAATAAATAATAAATATACTCTATTTTATTTCATTTTTAATATAATATTTACACAAGTAATAAAAAAATTACAAGCAATGCTGTAAGGTTCCATGGTAATATACTACGTATATCACTCCACGTATACTCTGCCATGGAGGTTGGCACTAGGATTCATACACACTAATTTGGGAACTAGCTAATTTGGCACTATGATTTACTTGCACCAAGAGTGCTAATCCTGGCATAGACACTTAGTAAAATGCCTTGTATGAGTCAGACCTAATTGAATCATATTTGGTATTCACACACCCTCTCTCATTGGTGGAGATGTTAGGCGGTCCTTTAAAGGCTTAGTTTTTCTGTGTTCTTTTTTGTCTCCCTCTCCCCTTATTGTTCTTGTTCGTGACGGCGAACGAAGAAAGGTGGTTGTAGTTGTTCGATGCATTCCAATTGAGCGTGGCGAATCAAATTGCTCTCTTGCGGGAAATTCACCAAGGTATGCAACAGAATGCCAGTATGCCACATAGTGCCAATCCACACCTTTTGGGTTCAAATCCACGTGTCCATCCAGAGTTCTTCAAGGGGGAGGTTGGAGCAGACATGTACCATTGGTGGGAACACTTTCAAGGGATTGCTAACTACCATGGATGGTTTGAATCCCAGCGGTTGCGAGAGTTTCCAATGTGTCTGCAAGGACTTGCCTTGTAATGGTACAATGGTGTCTCTGTTCTTGATCGACAAGATTGGAACATCTTGTCCCAACAATTTAAACAAGCTTTTGGTAAGCCCGAGGATTCTGCTGCAGCTTTCCACAACGTAAAACAAGTGTCAGAGAGACCGTTCAATGATTCGGGATTAAGTTTCGAAACTTGGTCAATCGTGCGGATCCAAGCATGATAGAACAGGGTACGATTGGGCTTGTTGTGGCCGGCTCTTCGCCCTGATTTGGCTGGCTTGGTGGAGGGATTTGGTCCTTCGACTGTGGAGGAGGCCTTGCGGATTGCACAACGATTTGAGAACTCGTTGGGTGCAGCACAACGTGTATCCTGTACGGCACCTATTCCTGAACTTCTTTGACATCATCTGTTCCGATGGAGGTGGGTGCTGTTCAGATGGAGGACAGTCCTTAGGCCGCAGGAGGGGCCCAGGCCAAGCTTGACTGGTTGGTGTGGTCGTGGTTGTGGTCGTGGGCGGAACATTCAGTGCTATGAGTGCCGAGGTTGGGGACATGTTGCACGAGCATGTGCAAATCGACATCAAGTAGCTGCCATCGAGACTGCAGAAGAAGTGGAGACTCTTCCGCAGGGAAAACGGGCATAGTGCATGGGGTGTCAGAGGACCCATGCACTAGGCACATTGCACCACCTCTGAAGAACTTTGATTCCTGCACATGGTCGACACTTCCCCGAAGCACCTTTGTTCTTCCATGCTTGTGCGGGCATAGGGGTCTCGAGTGAGTTACTGGACACTGAGCATTTTATGTTTGTATTCTCGCATGGTAGAAGGAACTCATGTTTCAATCCTAATGGACTTCAGATCCGGTATATCTTCTATCAATCGATCGTAGCTGAGTCCTTGCACTTGCACACAGTACTCGCTGAGCAAACTTTGAAGGTAGTGTTTGCTGATAAGAAGTCCTTTGCTTGATCACATCGAATTGCACATGTGCATGTGGTGGTAGGAGGATACTATCATATACTTCCGTTGCAGGTAATGCCAAGCCAAGTCCATGACATCATTCTGGGTGTCAATTGGCTTCGTGGGGTCAAGGTAAGATGTGATTTTGAGACGTGCATGTTGTCTATCCTAGGATGCCCCCATTGTAGGCTACAGGACATGCACCGCATGGTATGGCAGCGACATTGCATGGCATTGTCCTAAGAGCCTTCTCCAGAGCAATACGCTAAGGACATTAAGGACTTGTTGGTGAGGTATCCAAGCCTATTCAAACCCATTGTAGGAGCTGTGAATCCCCTATTGACTATTCAGCATCACATCCCGATTGGTACAACTCGCTCGATCAGGATGGGGCTCAGGTGACGTTCTCCAAAAGAAAGAATATCCTGAATCGTTTTGTGAGGGAGATGCTAGAGTTGAAGGTGATACGTAAGTCCGAAGTCCGTGGGCAGTAGAACCACACCTAGTTCCAAAGCCAGATGGGACTACACGTTTCACTATCGACTTCAGGCCATTGAATGATGTTTTTGTTCTAGATTTATATCCACTACCGAGGGTGGATGATTTATTCGATGCATTAGGGAATAGCCGGTACTTCACTATCCTTGACATGGCTTCATCAGATCCCTATGGCTCATGAAGATGCAACAAAGATAACATTTCGAACACCATCCGGTTTGTACGAATTTACGATTATGCCATTTGGGTTGGTTGAGGCTCCAGCAACCTTCCAGCGAATGATGGACGAGCTATTGGAGGGCTTTGAAGAATTTGCATGTGTGTATATTGACGACCTTCTAATTCACTATGTTACATGGGAGAAGCACCTTCAGCAGTTAGAACGGGTCCTGCAGGGATTGGTGCAATACAGACTAAAGTTGAAAAAGTAGAAGTGCAAGTTCAGATGTACCTCCTTGAAGTACTTAGGATTCATCATCACGGCAGAAGGTGTGAAGCCGGATCCTGGATGTAAGAGAATTTCTTGCTCTTGAGTCAGTGGTGGACTTGTAGCGGTTCTTGGGGAAGGTGACATACCTAGCAAGGTTTGTTCTGTAGTTCTCAAATCTGACAGCCCCATTGTGAGGATTGTTAAAACAAGGAGTTTAGTTCCTATGGTCCAAGAAGTGTGAGAAGGCGTTCGAGGATGTTAAGGCACTACTGGGATCTCCACCTTTGTTGCGGTATTCAGACTTCACTAAATCCTTTATTCTTCGGATCAATGTTTTAAATGTCGAGTTGGGGGCAGATCTGTTGCAAGAGACTCCCGATGGTCAATAGTACTCGATTGCTTATGCAAGTTAGGAGCCTTAGTGATGTAGAAAAAAATTATTCCACCATGGACAAGGAATGTCTAGTAGTCGTATGAACCTTTCAGAAGTTCCATGCGTATTTAAATGGCTCCAACACATTGTTATAAACCGATCATGCTGCAATCAACTCGATCATGAAAAGGAGAAATGTGACGGAACTACTTTCACATTGGGCTTTAATTTTGCAAGAATATCATTTTCGGGTTGGTCATCGCCCAGGATCTAGCATGGTGGACATGGACGCGTTATCCCGAGCTCCTGTGGTAGTGGCAATCCCTGTGGCATTGTTGCTCGATGCCCCTCCCTGATCGAGTCCTTTTGAAGCGGGAAGACATTGTGGAGGCCCAAAAGATGGAGCCATGATCAAGAGGTTGCGTGAGGTCTTGAGTAGTGAGGTACCCTGTGAGGATCTTAACTTTCGTACATATGCATGATCTTTTAAATTGATGGATGACAGTTGGAGACAGTTCTAAGTGTTGTGTGGAATTTACATTAACTCTTGGTTGCAGTTCTTTCATGACAATCGATGTCCAGACACATGGGATTCCAACGATGCCTTGAGAGGATTCGGTAGCACTTGTATTAGTCCCGATTGCGGCAAGACCTGCATGAGTACATTTATATGTGTCCGGAGTGTCAATGGCATAACATGTCCACACTTCCTCTTGCTGCAACCCTGGAGCCAATTCGAGTTTCTTGCCCCTTTGAGGTGGTAGCTTATGACATCATGGGACCATTTCTGTGCCGCAGTTTGGTAATCGATACATCATCATGTGCTCTAATTACTTGACTCGGTGGGTAGAAGTGTGTGCTTTGCCAGATGCTATAGCAGCTTCTATCATCAAATTCTTACTAGCTCAAGTGGTGCTAAGGCATGGTTGCCCCGAACGAATTTTATCGATCAAGGACCAGGCCCAATAGCAGAAGCAGTAGCTTTGTTGATGTGACAATTGCAGATCTGACAATACTTTGCCTCAGCGTATCATCCTGAGACTGATGGTTTGATGGAGCGGTTGAACAGAACTTCCAAAGTCATGCTTGCCAAGTATGTGAGCCTGACCATATGGATTGGGATATGTGGCTTCCATATCTCCAATTCGCTTATGTTTTGCCCCTCACAAGTCAATAAAAATTTCCTCGTTCAAAGCTTTGTATGGTTGTGAACCTATGTTACCGCCAATAGTTGGCATCACTCCTCACAAGGCACAATATATGGATGGGCGTATGTGGTTGGAGCATTTGAACCAAGTCCTTCCTCTGTTGTATGCTCAAGGTGGAGAATAGTTAGCTTGGGCACAAGAATATCAGTGTCGAACTTACAATCAATGACATCGAACGCCACCTCAATATCAAGTGGGAGATTTGGTTCTTGTCAAGTTTCCAAGGCTAGAGGATCAAACACACACAACATGACTTCGGTCGCGATGGGTTGGGCCTTGGAGTGTTGAAGAACAGTTGGGGATGCAAGTGTATCGCTTAAAGCGGCATGATAGTGTTTGGGAGTCACAACATGTCACTCATGTATGTCGGTTATTACCGTTTCACCAACGGACACTCATCCAAGGAGGAGGACAACTTTGATAGGCAGACATCACGTCTTGAGAGGGGGAAGATGTAAGGTTCCATGGTATATACTATGTATATACGTCACATATACTCTGCCATGGAGGTGTCATGTGGCACTAGGATTCAGGCACATTAATTTGGGCATTGGCTAATCTAATTTACTTGGCACCAAGAGTGTTAATCCTGACACAGACACTTAGTATAAATACCTTGTATGAGTCAGACCTAATCGAATCATATTTGGTATTCACACCAGTCTCAAAGTATGTTATAAAATGTATTCTTATTTTTTTTATTTACATAAAAGTTTTATTATTGATTTTATATACAAAATATATATCCATATGTATGTCACGACACACGTACTAGGTCTGGAGCGTGGTTAGGTGTCATCCTGATCAATGTGGCCTTTTTTGGTCCAAAGTCACGCCTACTACTCCAGAGGTAGGGGGTTCAAATCCCTGGAACGTGACAGAGTATATGATAACTACTCAATAGAGTGCATATTAATAATTCTAAAAACTTGAAAAAAAGAAAGCATAATTCATGTTTAAGTCATTACACTGGAAAAGATTTACACATTTAAATAATTAATTAAAACAATTATAAAACACTTAAAAAATTAAAGTAAATTTAGCTAAAATGTCAACTGTTTATTGTGTTTGTATGTGCTTCTATGTGTAATTTTATATATATATACTTGACATTTTATTGTCACAAAACTCTTGTGTGTGTATTATCGATTTTATAATATACTTATAAATATAATACAAATTTTAAATTTGAATTTAAATTTTTAAGAATCAAAATCTAAATTTTTCAATATAGATTTTCAACGGTGGAAATCAAACTTTGTATAACCATTGATATTCTCAATCACACTTACCTAATAATTTTATAATTGTTTTTAAATATATTAAATATAATACTTGTATTATATATAAATTTTGAGATATGTTCAAAATATTCTTCATTAAAGGAATATATTGCTGTCATGTGTGTTGTTTCATATATACATGTAATTATTGTGTTGTGTGTGCATGCCAGACATTGATAATTACACATTAGATAAGTTTCTTTGAACTCGTGTAAACGGATATATGTACATGTTTGTATGTGTAATATATATATATATATATATATATATATAGAGAGAGAGAGAGAGAGAGAGAGAGAGAGAGAGAGAGAGAGAGTGAGTGAGTGTGAGTGAGTGAGTGAGTGACACTGTGTGTAATAACATATTCATTTCTCCAACTTATATACAACTTAGTGTTATATTTATAATTATATGATAAACATTAGTATACTTGTGTATTAAACATAATAATACTCTTATACCATGTTTATATTTTTGAGTATTTAAAAATGGAGATGTGTATATGTATTAACTTTTTGAAGATTATTACTTCTTAAATAAATTTAATTTATTTGATTATAATATATCTTTAATTTATATGTATTAAACTCCCTTGCCTTAAATTTACAATATTATTAACATATTTAAATTATCATTTCTTAAATTTAATTTGTAATAATTTATAAACTTCATTAAACAGCAAATCTTTTTTTTTTCAAGCAGTACTAAACCAAAGCTATATTATTTTACACTTACGTGAGAATATTAGGTTTTGAAATAGAATATAATGACGCAAATCTTACTTCAACTTCAAATTCTATTAAAAATAATAATGTAGAAATATAATAATAATACTTTATATATTTAATGTTTGGTATTTTTAGTAATTCCTACAAGTAGCGGAAATAATAAGATACTAAATTTATATTATTCTTGAAGTGAATATAGAATAAACATTGAAGTGATGTACTATATGATACAGTCTTATCAACAAAGTAAAATCTCGCCTTCTAGTGCATGCGGGCACGCTTGCGTGCGCACACACACTACATAGCATATATTCTGTTTATTATATTGCTTGTAATATTTACATTCTTTTAACAAGCTAGTAAGCTGGTTTAGGGTTTAGGGTTTTGTATTATATAACTGTTTGGCCATTTTTTAACAAGCCTCTTCATCTGTTGATAAGATTGTAGATGGCGTCCTGTACTTGTACCAGAGTGCGCACACAACATGTATTGTCAAGTTAAGTAAGCTCAGCACTGCAAGCAGCCAGTAGAATTTGTCAATACGGCCTCTGTTAATGTTATTCGATATCCATCCACTTTCGCGACCACCATCGCTTGTTAGCTTGTTAATCAACGAGATTAAGCAGCTGCTTACAAAAAACCCAACTGAGATTGGCTCATAAACAACCCCGTTCCCATGCTCCTCATTTCCTCCGGTGATTGGCTATAGAAAAACTCTAGCTGACCAATGTACGTAAACACCTGGTTTAACCATATAAAACATGTTACATATATAGCTAAAACACACACATTACTTACCTCACTCACACCAACAAGTGCATATTGAGGCACCAACCAGAAAATGCTGATTGGAACAGTGGCTTTGGGACGATCTAGTAACATATGAACGCGTGCAGACTCGAGTCGTTTCCTTTCCACGAGTGCAGCCGATACCATCGCAAGGCAGGAGAAAACATCCCCCATCCAATTCTCTGTAACATGGTAATACCTGCCCATTCTTCCTTACCATCTTCACCACAGGGACCAGTAACTGGTCGTAAAACGTGGTTGCTATAATCACACTTAACTGTATAAAGATACCGAGTGAACCTGGTGGGAACTTGAAGTTTTTCCTAGGTTTCTCTCCATGGTAGAGCCTTGTTCAATTGCTAGGGTTGTCATTTGTGCGAATATGGTATACACTAGTACAGAGGTAGCACCTATAGGTAATATTCTCATCACCATCTTCACCTGCTCGACTTTTGTAACACTGCATAGCTTCCAGGGACTTGCTTTCATCAGATACTATAGCAGCTTTATCCAGAAACCTGATTAAAACAGTATAAATATGAACTGCGGCACACACGCGGACGCACGCACGCACACCTTAAACCCTTGGTCCGAGGAATGTAGAGCTTCTGATCAGGACTTTCGAACAATTGTTTATCATTCTCAGGCGTTTGAAGGTTACGTTTGTGGAACGCAGCTACAAAGACATGTAGAATGGACACGATGGAGGTTCCGTTTGGAGCTTTATATCTGTATGGTTAACATCGCTGGTCACATCTCTCTCTCACACACGCACACATGCAGGAGTTATACCTATAGAGAGGAGTGCCAGCAACGAAGACGATTATAGCTATGAACATAGAAGCTGCACTTACACCATATCCCCAGCTCCGGCCGATATTGTCTTGAATATAATAAGCACAGTGACAGCGAGGAGAGCTCCAATGGAGATTGCCACAAGGAACCAGTTGAAGAAATGTCCCATTTGTACCTGTTCTTCAGGGTCGGTCTCATCAAACTGGTCCGCACCAATGCAGAAACACATGCTTTGATCCCGTGTGCCGAGTGCAGTTAAATAGAGTGCTAAGTAGAGTGCTGCAAGCTCTAATCCTTGTGCAGGTCTGCATGTTTTGTAATCCTCTGCTTCACATTTTGATGGCCTGAGTGATGGCATTGAGGCGGACAGTGTGAGGAGGATCATCCCCTGTTAATCCAGAACTCTTCTATTACTTAACATGTGATGATGCATAGTGTATATGAACACACACACACACACACCGTCAATTGCACTGATGAGAAGCTGATGATTGTCCAAAGCGACCCAAATACGTGTCCGCCACAAAACCACCGATGAGACAGCAGACATATGATGTTCCAAGGAAGTTGGTAACAATGTTTGGCGCCTGAGATGGAGACAAATGCATTTCGTTTGACCAAATATGTTATAAGATTGAGACCGATACCCAGTGTTGCAAGCCTTTCACATAGCTCGGTCCCTGTAAAATACACAATAATTTATGTAAAATACACACCACCCACACGCATACACACATATATTCACCTAGTATGAGAATTACTGCTTTCCAACCACCCGTTTTCGATTTAACTGCAGGTCTTTTCTTGAAATCCGTTGAACCATCTAATAAAACCTTGTCCGTCTTCACAGAATCCATCTCCTATAAAAATTCAGAAAGATAACATGACTATACAAGAGTATATGTGTATAGACAGTATAGTTATCTGTATGCCTTGTATACATAGAAGTTAGAATTGACTCTACAGCGTGAAATGAAGTTTCAAACTGAAATTTGAATTTGAATTTAAAATTTGCAGTAAAGGAACTTGTGTGTGTCTATATATATATATATATATATATAGAGAGAGAGAGAGAGAGAGAGAGAGAGGAGAGAGAGAGAGTATATGTATCTTAAGAGAGAATTGACTCTACAGCGTGAAATGAAATTCAAACTGGAATTTGAATTTAAAATTTGAAAAGAATTGTAGACTCACTCTATGTGTTGTGTCCATGCGCACTCAGACCCAAGTAGATCTTGTAGAATGCTGAAACTGGAGACTGCTCATAATGTAATCCTCATGTTACAACTATTTATAATAGCATAGCTTTCTTTCAGAAATCTGATTGCATGATGAGATGCGATATATATTGATGTAGTTGTCACTTCACTTTATATACTGAGTATGTGAACATTCTCTCTATCAAGTTGTCCTAAAAAGACATGCATATATAAACAATGGAGTTTGAAGTATTTATGGTGTAATTAGACAAGAAATGAGTACAATATACACGCACACACATACACACATACACACATATTATGTTTTACCTTGTACAATGTAACTGAGGTACAAGACACGCCCGGCAAGTTTTCTGAGCGAGATGATCATTTCGAGCTCAAGCAAGCCAGTTGGAAAGTAGAAAAGACCTCCATGTGAATGTCGTATTATTATGAGAAGTAACTATATATATATATATATTTACAGTATATAGTATATATATGTAATATATATGAGTATGAGTATATGATGTACAAAATGACCATAGCAAAGAGATTGTAGCCACCCGTAGATCTTAGCGACACTGAGCTTGATTCCACTCAGCAACTGTAAAGATGTGCATAAATTATTCAGAGTTGTGGTCCGTAATGTGCTCTTTGTTGGGCCCCATGCATTTCAAAACCTGGTGTTTATAAAGTCAATCACTCCATGAATCTACACACACACACACACACACACACACATGTATGTATGTATGTATGTATGGTAATATATTTTATAAAGTCAATAGTATCACTCCACACACACATACATATATGTGTGTGTGTGTGTGTATCTATGCTAATATATTAATTTAAACGTGAACATTAAAGGTTAAAAGACATAGATTCGATTCTTGTGAGTTGCATATTCCATTATAATAAATAAAATATACACTTTTTTTTACTTTGCTTTTACCAAGTTTGGTGCATTTAAGGCATACAGAACATACAAAATCTGAACTATAAAGCCAATCACGTATATATCTTTTCAAAACTATTATATAGATATAATATGTTATTATATAAATTTATAACCTCTATGGGTATGATTTCTAACTTCTAACATTAATAATTTATATTTAGCCCAGAATTTTTCTTATTAATATAAAAGTTTAAATAATTAAAAAAATACATTGATAAGAAAAAGGAGGCCTAACTAGCTCAAATAATATAGTTTAAAATATATTTATATGTTGTTTGTAAACTAATGAACTATATATTAAAATATCAAATATTATTAACATGTTTCATACAGTTTTTCAGGGCATTCAAGCAAATAAAAATCTTTTTCATTTGTTTTGATTTCTTATATATTGGTCCACCGCGTATTTTCATATATGTGTGTGTGTGTGATAGTTGCAGCCAAACGCGTCCGGCTGCATATCGGAACGTCCGGCTGCATATCGGAACGTTCGTGAACGCATGCGGAAGTAATCAACTTCCGAACGCGTTCGCGAACGTTTGCATATGCAGCCGAACGCGTTTGGCTGCAACTATGGTGTGTGTGTGTGTGTGTATGTATGCACGTTAAATGTCAACTTGTTCTGAAGTTACATATTCTTTACGCAAAGACGCTAGGTCAAAGGTAGCAGAGCATCATTAAATTTTATATTATTATTTAAAAAAAAGAATCTTCTGGAAGCATAAAATACTACTGGGACCATATGTTCAATAAACACCAACACAAGATACGCTCATGAGAACTTTGTACAACCATACAGATATGATATTTAATAAAATTTTCAACAAACATTAAAAGCACATCCGGATTTTATATTCAATTAAAATGTTTATTTTTTAACCATGGAGATGCTAATTAAATTTAAATTTATTAACCATGGAAAAGTATGTAATTAATATTGTGCTCCAAGTCCTTTTCGCACAAACCTTAAAAGAATCCGGGATTCTTTTATTCCTCTGAACACCGTATAATATGCTATTTTAAATAGAGAAAATTACATTTATACCTCTGAAATTTATCATATTTACATATAGTTACCCCTAAACTTCATAAATTTTAAAATTAAAAATTAAAAAACATTTTTAAAAAATCAATAAAAATTTATAATTAATTTATATTTTATTATATTTAGATCCTATTAAACATATATCACAATATATATTTATTTTAAAAATATTCCATTTTTTACTATAACACTTTTTTGACATTTAATACTTAATAAACTTTAATTATTTTTTGCAATATATTATGAATTGAAAATATTTTTAGTTAATATTGTTATTTTAAAAGTTAAAATATAGCGATTGAAGCTTTTAAAAGATATATATAAATTAAAACTTTTAGAGGTATATGTAAATATAAAACTTCTAAGGGTATATGTGTAAATATGATATATGCTTGTTAATATTCTTACATTTTTAATTAAGCTAGATGACATATTGTGAAACTATTACACATTAAACTAATAGAAAACATTTTATTCATATATTTTTTTTAACTCAATGTATACACATATAAGCAAATATACAAACTTACACATATCGGATGAGATATGCACGAGGATCTGTGTGTTTCACATCCGGGTACAATTCATGAGCCACCACGTCGTTGGTCCCAATGGAAAACTGAAGGTGTCTCCTTTGATATATGCTGAATGCATGAGACCCAGAATGACACCTTTAAAACTTCCAGATTCTTCTGCAAATATTAAATAATTTAATTATTTAATTTAAATAAATTTAACTTAAATAATAAATATGATTAGTTAATACCTTGTAATTGTTTCAGCAGCTCATCACCAGAAATGTACTCTTTTTGTATGACTTGTTTAGTTATTTCTTCTATGATTGCCACAGTTTCATTTTGTGAGAGAGCGTTTGAGGGGGGTCGAATATGTAAATTTTGTTTAATGTCCGGGTGTCATTTGCTGCCTTGAGTGTGTAAGTTGCTATATCTTCTTCCACAGTAAAGCTTGCTACAAAAAAATGTTTTATATAATATATATATATGCATTAGTTATCATTTATTACACACACACACACACACACACACACACACACTTTTGTTTTATCGCCATATACGATAAATTTGCCACTTGGTGGCATGAGTTTACCATTCTCTTCTCGAATGTTAAAATGAAATCTTGCAAAACCATTTGTTACAATATAAGTGTATGGTATTCCAGCTGCTTCCGTAGCACGCCGTATACGTATTTTGGTTCGATTAAAAACATCTTGACAAGGTTTTAACCATACCACCTTATCCACCTCACTCCCAAACTCAGATGGAATAAACCGCTATTATAGTTGATATATGTTAGTGTTCGTGTTCATGCGTTTGTGTGTGTGTGAGAGAGTGAGTATATATGACTATAAAGTAATTCAATAGTATTATCGCCTCACCTTTACAGTTTTGACCTCTTGGATGGCTTGGATGAGCTTAAGTTGATCAAGAATCTGAGGAATACCAACGGCTGAGATGACGATATCAATGTTCCTCAGTGCTGCAATCAGACTGTCGTGGTCCTCAAGAGACCCCTGTAGATAGTTCTCATTTCAAATATATTATACATACTATATATATAATATATGTGTGTGTGTGTGTTGTGTGTGTTTCTGTCATGTCCATCCTACGAGTATAATGTCTAAGTTAAAAAACGTAATGATATTTAATGCTTTTGAGTGTGTGTGTGTCTTATAGATAGATAGATAAGATATAGATATAATATATACAATATCATAAAGCATTAAATATAATTACATTTTTAACTTTAAACTTGTGTGTGTGTGAACTGCTATGCATGTACTTCGTAACATATACAGAATAAGTATATCTGTATACGTGTATCCTGTCTTAAGCTTCATGGTTATAACTCAATGCTTATACAATCTACCTGCATGTAAGTGTGTTAATTATATACATGTCTGGTGTGTTTGTGTATCAAGAAAACTGCAATGCACACACACACACACACACACACACACATTTATCTTGTTATTACGTATAAGATTGAGTGAATGTGTGCGTGTGTAAAGTGTATGTATCTTTAGAACAATCTGCATTTATGTAGAAGTGTGTGAAGGCGTGTCCACGTACACAGACACTTTAAAAACACACACAGATATGTACATCAAAAGAACTGATGTATATGCAGTATAGACGTCTAACCGGAGTTAAGTTTCATACTCAGTGCTATACTGTATAATTGAGGTATATACACAGTATTGAAATACACACACACACACAACATATATCTGTGTTTTTGTGTGTATGCACGTGACTTACATAAAGAATTCGGACTCCTGCAGATTGGAGAGAACAATGGAGCTTAATTTGTTGGAATTTGGGCGAACAAGTGCAGAAGTTGAGAAAACCAGCTGCTACACTCGCCGTGGCCATGTAGCGGCAATGTATCCTGTGGCACAACCACAAGTACATTGTTTCCTCCTTGCTCAGCCATAGCCAATTATAAGTAAACCTCATCTCTCACACACAATTTAAATACTTAAATAAATAGTACACATATATATTAATAATGGAAAAATGCATCAGCCGGGAGTCGAACCGGTCTATTGCTTGGAAGGCAATTATCCTAACCGTTGGACTACTATGCACACACGTGTATATTTTGAAGAAATATATTAACAATAGTGTTTATTTTATTTATTTTAAAGTTTTGAAGAATTAAATAAGATAAACTCTGGCTCCCGATTGAACACAATGGAAGCTGCACGTATCAATATAGCTGCGGTCGCTCCCCAAATAAATACGCCACCATTGTAATCAAACTCAAAATAATGAACTGGGTAAGATTGCCCCAGAAAAACTCGCTCTCCATATAATGGTTTTCATCCTAAACACATATATATGTATACAGTCGTGTGTATACACAACACACACACACACACACACACACACACACACACACTATATTATTAAATAACCTACAGGAACATTTCAAGAGGTGCCTCAAACATAGATGCGACTCTGCTTCATTAAGCTTGGGAATAAATTCTCCCTGTGTGGCATTAATGCTAAGACTGGCACCACTCTAAGAAGCAGCTGAAAATAGCAAATATCAATCACACACGCACACGCACACACGTACACATTCATAAGCATATTGAGAGAGTTAAATACAAACCTTAGATATGAAAGGTTCCAATTGTGTTACCACTTTAACTGATGAGGGTTCAAGCCCAATTTCTTCATGTGCTTCCCTAAGTGCTGTGTTGATATCATCTGTTTCACTTCCATCCCATTTCCCCCCTGGCAACGCAACCTCACCTACATATGTGAGTGTGTATATACTCCAAAATACGTGCACACACACACACGCACACAGACACACCTGAATGGGAAGAGAGAGTGCTTGTTCTTTTGGTAAGTATAACAAAACTTAAGCTGCATTTGTTGATCAGAAAACAAGCATATTAAAACACCAGCTCTTTGCCACCAAGGGAAGTGATTAACATCCTGTGGAACCACCACATGGGACTTAGTCTGTGTCACACCAGGTGGAGGTGGCAACTGCATCACGTTCCCGTATACCCTTACAATAAAGCCCAAACAACACATATCACATCTATAACACACACATATAAAGCATGTAAAACATACATAGCCCATGCTAATGTTGAGTGTCATATGACAATGAGCCATACAACATGAGCAACATCTATATGTACATGTTGTGTGGAGAGAGAGAGAGAGATGCTATGTTGCTCATTGTCATATAGCCACATTTGCAACTTTAATATCAGCTTTCTACAGGCACACACACACACACACACACAACCATGCGCACGCACACAACGTAGTGCATGTGTGTGTGAATAACACAACACACACACACACACATCATACATCAGAAGAGAGTACAAAATGCATAGACTTGTGTATGTATATATTATATATATATATATATAGAGAGAGAGAGAGAGAGAGAGAGAGAGAGAGATGCTAAGTTGCTCATTGTCATATAACATCCATTTGCAACTTTAATATCAGCTACAGGCACACAACACAAACGTGCGGACCCACACAGCATAAGCTGTGAGTAGTGCATGTGTGTGTGAGTAACACACACACACACACATCATACAACAAAATACATAATAAACTTGTGTGTGTGTGTGTGTGTGTGTCTCTCTCTCTCTCTCTACTCATAATATATATTATATATATAATATAATAATATATAGAGAGAGAGAGAGAGAGAGAGAGAGAGATGCTAGTTTCTCTGTCATATAATATCCACATTTGCAACTTTAATATCAGCTTTCTAAGGCACACACACAACACACAACAACACACACACGTGTGTGTGATAACACAACACACACAACATACACATATCATACATCAGAAGAGAGTACAAAATACATAATGAACTTCTGTACACACACACTCACACACACAGATAATATATGTTATATTATATATATAGAGAGAGAGAGAGAGAGAGAGAAGAGAGAGAAGAGGAGAGAGAGAGATGCTAAGTCATATAACATCCACATTTGCAACTTTAATATATTTTTACAGGCACACACACACACACACGAGCGAAGGCACTTAAATAAGATATGAGTAGTGCATGTGTGTGTGAATAACACAACACACACACACACACACACACACCATATAATGAACTTCTGTAATATGAGTAATACCTACTATATATGCATATATACGCAGCGTGTAATATATATAAATAAAGAGAGTGCGTGTGTGTGTGTGTGTGTGTGTGTGTGTGTGTGTGAGAGAGAGAGAGAGAGAGAGAGAGAAGAGAAGGAGGTGGTTTATAATTGCGTAATTGTGGCCAGATCCTTCATTTTGGAGCTGCCCCATTCAGCATCGCCATCAAACGACATATTCAAACCTCTTACTTGTGAGGATTCCGTCTAAAACTCTGTAACAGCCTCATGTCTCTGGTTCTAGGTCCAACAATTGAACTTGATTGTGGATTGCATAGATAAACCCAACCTAAACTCCCCTAATTCCACAGTACTTATCATATTATTCTTGCCCCGTTTTCACACTTGCATTGATATACATAAGAAGACGCAATATATATCATACACATAGTTATCTCAGAACGATGTGTGTGTGTGTGTGTTCTCTATATATATAGAGAGAGAGGGGCACACACTCGCTCTCAACACAGCATATACTCATAAAAAACGCCCGTTTACATGAATTAAACAACGCGAATAATTGTTAACAAACTAGACGCAGACTTTAAAATAAACATTTGCACTTTATTTATAAAATAAATAGAACATTCCCTTGAAGTTATTAGGGTTAAGAATATTCTTGAACTATATGATTTTTTTCTTAAAAAGAAAATTTTTAAATGCATCTCCTTTAAAACCCAAGCACTATATAGATACACTTATAAGAAAATTCAACCATTTGGGAGTTTCCTATTAAATCTTGCTCTCATGTGAACATGCTTAAAGACATATCCCATTGTATTTGTAACACCTGGAATGATTAAATCCACGTATATATATCCCATATATTCTTGTTGGATGTTGTAACTACAAAATAATATATATATATATATATAATATTATGGCCTCTTTCTAAAAGGTAAAGACACCCATATTAGAGTGTTCCAGGCCTTTGAATATGCTTATGTACACCTTGAGATTCGCTCCCAAAGTAAACAAATCAATTTAAATAATTAATTAGAATAATGCATGATTCTAGAATACTATTATAATGAAAGGGACACATAAAATTTAATCATTTCACAACAAATAAGTTGTCTCCACAATTTATTCTATTTAAGATTTAATTAAATAAGAGTTTGAAAACCATTTCAGACAATTTAATGTTTAATTTAAATAACAGTCTGAAGACTATTTTAAATAACAATTTAAGACACATCTCAAATATTTGAAGTACAACTTAGTTTAATATGTCAAAATAAGATACATCACTCTAAGTAATATATTGAGAAATTTCTTTTTATTTCTCAAGTAACTTGAAAACATATTAAAGTATCATATATCAAAATGTTAAACTAAAGATTAAATAATAATTTAATATGCAACTTAAATAATTATTTAAAATTAATTTAATTGCAATTTAAATCATTTTGTGAAATTTCATTCAATGTATAGTTTTTACATATTGGGCTAAAATACACTACTTAAAACCTCTTAAACATAAATAGTTTAGATTCAAAGGAGGCTACTCATACACATAAGCATATTCAACGTACAATCTAATATAAATAAAGCTAATGCAATTAATTACATACATAAATTAATTATCTTAAATTTGTAAGTAACTAAATCATCATATGATTAGGCCATAGTAATTACCAATAATGTCTAACAACAAAAAAAGACTTTAGAAACTTCATTCATTATTTTATTATTAACTTTTTTAAAAGTTATTTCATAATTAAGAATGTAGAAGAATCACTCAACTCTTAAAAAAAATAATAGTAAAAATAAATTTTAACTATGAAAATAATAAATTTTGGACTCTTGTTTTTTGTTGTACCTCTTTTAAGATGCTTATAATTACATGCAATGGCTATTTAAGCAACGCTATAGTGAAATATACACACAAAGCAAGCATTAACTATACAAAGGATAGACATGGATTACTTAAAAATATTTGCTCAATAATTAAATTACCTTAAATGTAAATGTGGATTTAATTTTATAGTAAATATGTATTTTTACAATGTGAAATAATTAAATTGTTTACATAAGGCAACCATTCACATTTGAGTTTGTAAATTAAATAAGTTTATTTATAAACTTAAACAATCTCCATGTATTTATAGGGGAAAATTACATATATATCCATGAAATTTATTTATTTATATATCTTATATTTAACCCAGTAGCATTTTAACTTGGTGAATGACTTGGTAATGTGATAATTAAGATGGCCATTGATGGGCGTTTAAAAAAAAAAAAAGTCATAATTAAAATTTAATAATATTTACTTTAAGGTTTATCCATGCTTCAGACCTAATAAATTAAAAACTTAACTTCCAAATTAAGTGTTTTCTCAAACTCATAATACTAAACACCATAGCATTATATTTATTTATTTAATTTCTAAAACTATTTAGATAGTATAAATATTTAATAATCTATATTTTAATTTATTAATGTGAAATTATTTAATTAAGATAACATATTTTTAAATAACTTAAAAGTAATATCTTATTTCTTAATTCAATTTGATAAGTTCATAGAATATCTTCAAACAATAAATTTGCAGTTTTTTATATTGATAAATTAAATATTGTTCCCTTGATTAATGATTAACTTAATGTTTAAAATTTTAACAAATGAGTTATTAAATGCTTGTAAACATACTAGTATAGTTACATTAGTGAACATAATTATATAACATTATTTATTAAATTATAAGAATGTTACTATAAAATAGGATTGGATTTGTGAGATATTCATTGAATTTCAATTTCAAATACTTTCAAATTGAGCAATTATTTAAGGAATACTTAGGAATATAAATTAATACAATTTATTTATGTAATTTAATAAGATATTAACTTTCATAGTAAATTAGCATAATAATACTTAAAATACCATATTAATATTGAGCCGACACTCTATTTGGACACCCTTTGTATTCATTTGATTAATTTTATTTAAAATCACTAAGTAAACAAAAAATTAAGTGAAAACATGTTTTAAAAAAATTTATTTATAATATAAATAAATATATTAATCCTAAGGATGTTTTTTTTATTAAATTATTTAAAATATATATAAAATAAGGGGTGGGTGTCCACCTAACATGCCCCGTTAATATTATACCATATTATTTTCGAGATATAAGTGTGTTTGTCTATGCAATATTCTACACCCACTAGCCATGTTTGACTATTATATACTTCATTGCTTGACTAATATACATGAATATATCTTTGGACTTCCGAGACATTGATAATGTATATTGCATTCATAAAGATGACTACATAATATGTAGAATCTCTCTCAACAGCATATACTGAATAAACAGTCGCTCATGAATTAAACAAAGCGAGACAGGTACTCTTCCACAGTGGTGTACTTGACATCGGGGTAAAGCTCACTAGCCTCGTACTTAGCCTCAAACCCGTATTGGTCGCCCTTCACAAAGATGGAGTGCACTATAGCAGGCAGAATGTTCTGAGGGAAGTCTCTGTACAAAGTTGAAGATTAATACATATAAAATGATAAGTTGAAAATTATATACCTTCGATCTTCTTCAGATGTCCTTCTCAGGAACGTGAGTCTTCTCCAGGGATTTACCAATGAGCTTCTCCCACGTGGCAACAATCTCATTCATTGAAAGGATGTTCTTGTGGGGGCGGATATACACAGTCTGGTTGCGCGTGCGTGGGTCAGTTGCTGCCTTGATTGTGTATTTTCCAATGTCACCTCCTCAACACAAATAGCTGAAAAATAATTAAAAAACACCATGTCAAATTTAATAAATATGCAATATTAATCATTATATAATTTAGTTTACCTTTGGTGTTGCCATCACCCAGATCAGGAGCTTGTCACGAGGGGAGAGAAGGTTTCAGGCTGAACCAGGTTGGACAGGAAGTAACCCGCAAACGCATTGGATGAAACCAGTGTGTACGGAACCCCGGACTTCTCGATGGCCTTCCGTACCTCCAGTTTTGGGCCCAAAACGGCCGCCAGGACTGGCAGTGGGTCCTTGGCCTTGGATGGGTCGTTTCCAAACTCCGAAGGAAGGAACCCTGTTATCAAAAATTAAACCATATTACATAATTAAACTAAATGTACATTAGCCAAATACCGGTCAAGAGTCAAACAACTACGTATTAGCCACACAACTACGATATATGTTAGTCAAACTAAAGTCAAACATACTAAAGTCAAACATATCTACCGGTCAAGAGTAACAACTACGACAAATAAGATAATATTCTTCTTTAAATATCCTACCGACCAGACCAATATATTTCTTAAACAAAACAAAGATATCACTTAAATGTAGATTTAATATATACGGTGTTCCTGTATAAAATTCACACACACACACACACATATATATATCACACCTTGACTCCTCCAGCCTCCTTGATCATCAAGGATCTTCACTTGATCCATGAGCTGCATTCCACCAACGGTAGAGATGACCACATCCTGCTTGATCGCTGCGACGAGGCTCGCATGGTCCTTCCAGAGATACAAACACCACGCAAATAAATATCTGGACATAAAAGAGAAAATTAACATTCGGTTGAACAAAATCTCTCCGTCCCAAGCTTCATTTTCAATGTAATTTATGTTGTTGGATAGACCTTATCTAGATCTACAAGTCCATGGGCGTAGAAAACCTCCAATTTGTTCGCTAAACATTTCTTAATAACACAACCATGACAAACGATTGAGAAACGTTTTCACGATATCTTTGTCACACAGGGAATTGTGTAAGAAAAATCCGAAAAAGGGCAAAAAGGCAATAGGTATCCCACGCACACGCCAGGCTTACATGTACGATGTGGGCGCCGGAAGCCTTGATGGAGTCCGAGGAACTCAGCCTTGGCCTTGTCATTGGATGAGCTGGGGCGAACAAGCAGATACGTGGGATGACCAAGAGCAACGCTGGCCTTGCAATGAATTTGCCAATGTACCCGGTGGATCCGATGATCAAGATCTTGTCAGCGCCATGATCGATCGAAGAGACACACAGAGGAGAAGACAGAAAGACAGAGGAGTACCGGATTGGAATCGATCTTACGCGTTAGGGTTTATATATTCCCAAGAATCTCCTAAACATGTCCAAGGGGGATGAACTTTCTTTCACGTAGTTGCTACGAAGTCTACTTCACGCAACATACGATCTACTCTTCGTGGGTCAGTAAAGGCAGGCTCTAAATCTACACGGTTCGATTCCCGTTAGATATACACGCTAGGCTGCGTGCGCGTGCGCGTGCGTGAGTGTGTGTGTTAAATTGGGTAGATCAAAACGTATATAGTAGATGTCACGTAACTGTTATGTATGAAAAAGAGAGATGCTTTCCGACAAAATATAAACAGTGTTTTTTAATTAATATCCAAATAAAGACTTCTAGAAGCTCGTGTGAAAAGTAGTTGAACATATCATTCCTTCCGCATACGTCACGGTTCATATGTTAGAAATATTCGTAAGTATATGACGTAGGTGGTTATGTTTTATACTTATAAACTGACACATACGGCTCATTATAATTGACTTAACTTGACGTCATTTTAATTTTTTACTAATATACATTTGATATATATTAGTCAATAGCGAGGATAAAATGGTGTAATATTAATCTTTATGAACAGAACATTCATTATTGGGGTATACACTTACCAATTTGATCACGCTTGTGATTTTAATATTGAGTTTATTATGAATTAATGTGCCTTCTAAATTATGAGAACATTACATTTTATTAAAACTACATTATTAATTTTTAAAACTTAAATTTATAAATTTAAATATTAATTTTGAAATCACTAGTGACAGTGTGACACTTACATTTTTTTATTGTATTGGGATTATATTTGAACATACAAATTCTATTGTTGAATTTTAAAATTAAAATTTAAAACATTTAAATATATAATTTTAAAATCTAATTTTAAAATCAGTAATGTGATTTAACATAGTGTAATGTACTTAATATAGTATTTTAAATTAAACTATGTAACATATAGTTTAAAATAAAACTATACATTTTATTTCTAAGTTTAAAACTACATATGTAAAAATAACATTTTTTATATGACAAATAAACTCAATATGGAATAAGTTCTTACTTTTATGGATTTAAAATAATCTTTTTATAAAGTTTAAATATTTACATATTTTAATATAATCTTATTTTCTAAAGCTAATATGTCTTGGTAATTTATAAATAAAATACCATATCATTATAAAGATATTTTTGTAATAACTTAAGGCAAAAGCAAATGCATTTAACTTTAATTTTTAAAATATAAGTTTATAAATTTTAATATTTAAAATTATAATTGAATTTATTTTTATTAAAATTTCACTGTTAATATTTAAATTATAGATAAAATATTAAATTTATAATCAGCAATGTGATGTAATATATATATATATATATATAATTAAATTATATAACATTATTCAAAATATAAATTACACTCTCTTTCTAAATTTAAGATTGCATATATAAAATAGCCATAATATCAAATATCTTGTGAATCAGAATATAGAATATACTAATAATGTTGATATTATTTATTATTCTAATAGACTGTGTTTTGTTTCATACTTTATGTTTTGTTTTGTTATGGTTGTTTCATACTTTAACTCTTTAGATGTCACTGTTTGTATATTGTACAAAAATTGTCCAAATACAATTAGATATTTCATACTTTGACACACTGGCAACAAATTAGAATATTCTTTTATACACATGATAATCAGCATCATAGTGCAATTCCAGAAAGATGACTGATCCCTCCACAATTAAAATAAACTCCTAAATATTAAAGTTTTGATTGTTAATATGATTAGGCTTTTCACAAACAGTGAGGAGCTTCATATGAATATACGTACAAATGTGGCCATTATAGAAACAACACACCCACACACGCACTATGTGTATGTGTTTTTTACATTTCTAGATTTGCTTGATTGGCAGGCTATATTCATATTTTCTAAACTAGTATGCTATACGAATATTCACCAACTTTTAAATTATCATTTTCTTTTAATTTTCTGTAGAGGGGCCTTAAGAGAACGATATAGATACTGCTATTTTAATTTTAAATGTAATTTTTTAACTAAGTAAAGTTTATTCTCTTTATTTTCATATTGAAAAAAAGCAAGTAAACATTATGGTAATACATCGGAAACACGGATTAAAGGAAAAACTTGTAATGTGCTAAAAGTTGATAATGAGTATATTAGTCTCAAATATGAAGAGTTTAAAACATAATTAAAATGAATAATTTGTTTTAACCACTGGATAGAGGTACGAAAGTTTTTTATTTAGGATGTTTATCATGAACACACGCACACACACATGCACCCTCTCTATCTTTCACTTACACTAAAGCAGAGAGAGAGAGAGAGAGAGAGAGAGAGAGAGAGAGAGAGAGAGAGAGCATGTGCATCTCTCTCAATGTTTAGTGTGTGGGCTTTGTATATTCCAGAGTATCATTTGATCCAAACGATGATAACTATATACTATATTTGAATAAGAATATTCTACAACAGAGTTGCTTTAAGCATTGTTCTTAATACCAAGATTCTTTAGAGTGAGTGATTAAAGCAAAGAAAGACGGATCGCTCCATACAAACTGTCATCTAGTTAACAATATAAAACGAGCAACACAAAAACCAAGCCATTCACAAAAATGAAGACAATCACAACTTATTTATTTGTAATATTTTCCTCAACCCTTCTCACTAATGCATATAATCACAAATTTATTAACTTGATATTTTACACAGTCTCATATTTATTAATAAAATATTAATAATACTTAATAAATAATAATAATATTTTTAGATAGTTAAATCGCGGATAATATATGGTAATTAATTTAAACTACGAGCCGGTTCGCAGTTTATTAATTAAAAAATGGTTTCCTATTCTAAATTTAACCTAAACTATTATAAATAGTTATAATTTTAAACTTTTAAATACAATAATAGTAAACTACTAATTAAATCTTTAATTGAAAAAATACTAATTAAATAATTAGTATTTTATGAATATTCATACATCACGATGATGGGTGAGGAAGTACTAGGGCTGCTGAAACCGTGAACCTGTGCAATGCAGAGTATGTCGTTTATGTTATATAACTATACATGTATACATTTTTAAACTCCTAATAACTTTCATTATATCAAATTTAGAATTTAAAATTTAATTATTCAATATGTACAATGTTGCATGGTTTAATATCAATATACCTTACATATCACAATTATAGGAAGACTAAAATCCAACGTTTAATCATGTTTAATATTGGGAAAACACACACAGAGTTCCTTTTAGATTTTACTAACATATTATTTGACCTTGTTAAGGATGGAAGGTGGTTAGGGTTCTTTAGTAGATGGACCTGGACTTGGAGGAACATCAGGAAGAGGCATTAGTGAATTTGTAGGTGGCACAACTTGTTCTTGACTTCGTTGTATAAAAACACTTCAATCGTTGCACATGCACAATTTCTGGAAGATTGTGTTAAATGTCGTGCCAAACCAACTTGTAATCCTACTTGCTGCATCACTCGATATGGTCCCTTCCATTGAGCAAGAAGACTCTTAACTAAACCATATACCATAAAGTTGAGAAAACGAATCAACACTAACTCATTCGCCTTATACCCTGCAGGTGAATGACAACAAGAGTTGTAGCACTATTGTTGTCTACAAGTGAATGACAACAAGAGTTGTAGCACTATTGTTGTCTACAAGTGAATGACAACAAGAGTTGTAGCACTATTGTTGTCCCACTTGTACGTAGCTTAAGTGTTCTATAAACTCTGTTCGAACCAATAAAAGAATGTTTGTCAAATACCAATCCCAAGACCTAGCATCAACAACTCATGCTAAGCAAAAAGTATACCTAAACGTTAGGTCATGACCATATAAAAATTTATATGGTGAAGTACCAATTGAACTCTATATTTTAGTGACATAAACATATCGAAGAGACGGCATATAACCATTTTAATCCGAATGTTGAAAGTTCATGTACTTTATGATCATCCCTTTAAAAATTTTGACGAGCCGTTCCACCGAGCCATCTGTCTGAGAATGATAATGTATATACTCCATTTAATAAGATGACTACATCATATGTAGAATCTCTCTCAACAGCATATACTGAATAAACAATCGCTCATGAATTAAACAAGGCGAGACAGGTACTCTTCCACAGTGGTGTACTTGACATCGGGGTAAAGCTCACTAGCCTCGTACTTAGCCTCAAACCCGTATTGGTCGCCCTTCACAAAGACGGAGTGCACTATGGCAGGCATAATGTTCTGAGGGAACGGAGTCTCTGTACAAGTTTAAGAATTAATATATATAATAATGATAAGTTGAAAATTATATACCTTCGATCTTCTTTCAAGATGTCCTTCTCAGGAACGTAAGTCTTCTCCAGGGATTTACCAATGAGCTTCTCCCACGTAGCAACAATCTCATTCAGTGAAAGGATGTTCTTGTGGGGGCGGATATACACAGTCTGGTTGCGCGTGCGTGGGTCAGTTGCTGCCTTGATTGTGTATTTTCCAATGTCACCCTCCTCAACAATAATAGCTGAAAAATAATTAAAAAACACCATTTCAAATTTAATAAATATGCAATGTTAATCATTATATAATTTAGTTTACCTTTGGTGTTGCCATCACCCCAGATCAGGAGCTTGTCACGAGGGGGCGAGAAGGTCTCAGGCTGAACCAGGTTGGACAGGATGTAACCCGCAAACGCATTGGATGAAACCAGTGTGTACGGAACCCCGGACTTCTCGATGGCCTTCCGTACCTCAAGCTTTGGGCCCAAAACGGCCGTCAGGACTGGCAGTGGGTCCTTCAACTTGGCTGGGTCGTTTCCAAACTCCGAAGGAAGGAACCTCCGTTATAAAAAATTAAACCATATTAACATAATTAACTAAATATACATTAGCCAAATACCGATCAAGAGTCAAACAACTACCACACAACTACGATATATGTTAGTCAAACTAAAGTCAAACATATCTACCGGACAACTACGACAAATAATAGAATATTCTTCTTTAAATATCCTACCGACCAGACCATATTTCTTAAACAAAACAAAGATATCATTTAAAATGTAGATTTAATATATACGGTGTTCCTGTATAAAATTTCATATAATATATATATATATCTGTGTGTGTACACACCTTGACTCCTCCAGCCTCCTTGATGGCATCAAGGATTTTCACTTGATCCAAGATCTGCAATCCACCAACGGTGGAGATCACCACATCAACCTGCTTAATCGCTGCGACAAGGCTAGCATGATCCTCCAGAGATCCCTATAAACACCACACAAGATATAATTCTGGGCATATACAGAGAGGCAAAGGGAAATGTAGGGTAATAATTTGAAAAAAGGGTAATAATTTGAAAAAAAGGGAAATAATCCGAAAAAGGGTAATAATCCCAGACTCATATCTGAATTTATCACTGACATGTAAGATGTGGGCGCCCGGAAGACTTGATGGAGTCGAGGAACTCAGCCTTGGCCTTGTCATTGGATGAGCTGGGGCGAACAAGCAGGTACGTGGGGTGACCAAGAGCAACGCTGGCCTTGGCAATGAATTTACCAATGTACCCGGTGGATCCGATGATCAAGATCTTGTCAGCGCCCATGATCGATCGAAGAACACACAGAGGAGAAGAGACAGAGGACAAAGAGTACCGGATTGGAATGGATCTAGGCGATAGGGTTTATATATTCCAAGAATCTCCTGTCCACGTGACGTGGGTCAGTAAAGGCTGGCTCTAAATGTACACGGTTCGATTCTCGTCAGATATACACGCTAGGCTGCGTGCGTGTGTGTGTGTGTTAAATTGGGTAGATCAAAACGTATATAGTAGATAAAAAGATATGTCACGTAACTGTTATGTATGAAAAAGAGAGATGCTTTCCGACAAAATATAAACAGTGTGTTTTTTTAATTATTAAGACTTCTAGCTCGTATGAAAAGTAGTTGAAGATATCATTCCTTCCGTATATATCACGCATACGTCACGTAGAATATTCGTAAGTATATGACGTATGTTTATACTTATAAACTGACACATACGACTCATTATAATTGACTCTTAGACGTCATTTTAAATTTTACTAATATACATTTGATATATATTAGTCAATACTTTTGATCAGACTTTTAGGCGTGGATAAAATTAATCTTTATGAATAGAACATTTATTATTGGGGTATACACTTACCAATTTGATCACGCTTGTGATTTTAATATTGAGTTTATTATGAATTAATGTGCCTTCTAAATTATTGAGATCATAATAAAGATATTAATAGATTTTCACCTTACGGTTCTTTTTACATATACAATCTTAAGAAAACTGTATTACATAGTTTAATTTAAAAAATATATAAATACATTACATTTTATTAAAACTACATTATTAATTTTTAAACTTAAATTTATAAATTTAAATATTAATTTTGAAATCACTAGTGACAGTGTGACACTTACATTTTTTTATTGTATTGGGATTTATATTTGAACATACAAATTCTATTGTTGAATTTTAAAATTAAAATTTAAAACATTTAAATATATAATTTTAAATCTAATTTTAAAATCAGTAATGTGATTTAACATAGTGTAATGTACTTAATATAGTATTTTAAATTAAACTATGTAACATATAGTTTAAAAATAAAACTATACATTTTATTTCTAAGTTTAAAACTACATATGTAAAAATAACCATTTTTTATATGACAAATAAACTCAATATGGAATAAGTTCTTACTTTTTATGGATTTAAAATAATCTTTTTATAAAGTTTAAATATTTACATATTTTAATATAATCTTTATTTTCTAAAGCTTAATATGTCTTGGTAATTTATAAATAAAATACCATATCATTATAAAGATATTTTTGTAATAACAATTAAGGCAAAAGCAAATGCATTTAACTTTAATTTTTAAAATATTAGTTTATAAATTTTAATATAAATTTATAATTGGATTTATTTTTATTAAAATTTCACTGTTAATTTTTTAAATTATAGATAAAATATTAAATTTATAATCAGCAATGTGAATATATATATATATATATATATATATAACATATAGTTCAAAATATAAATTACACTCTCTTTCTAAATTTAAGTTTGCATATCTAAAATAGTCATAATATCAAATATCTTGTGAATCAGAATATAGAATATATAATAAGACCAGAATATGCTGATATTATTTATTAAATCAATTTATAACTCCTAATAGACTGTGTTTTGTTTCATACTTTATGTTTTGTTTTGTTATGGTTGTTTCATACTTTAACTCTTTAGATGTCACTGTTTGTATATTGTACAAAAATTGTCCAAATACAATTAGATATTTCATACTTTGACACACTGGCAACAAATTAGAATATTCTTTTATACACATGATAATAAACATGCAAAGCAGCATCCTAGTGCAATTCCAGAAAGATGACTGATCCCTCCACAATTAAAATAAAACTCCTACATATTAAAGTTTTGATTGTTAATATGATTAGTCTGTTCACAAACAGTGAGGAGCTTCATATGAACAATGTGGCCATTATAGAAACACACACCCACACGCGCACTATGTGTATGTGTTTTTACATTTCTAGATTTGCTTGATTGGCAGGCTACTACTCTTCATATTTTCTAAACTAGTATGTTATACGAATATTCGCCAGCTTTTAAATAATACATAATCTTTTCTTAATTATTTTTCTTGAGAGGGCCTTAAGAGAACGATATAGATACAGAGAGTGGAGAATTAAGTTTGCAGCAGCTTTCACTACATTTATTTTGGCACTGCTATTTTAATTTTAAATGTAATTTTTTTTAACTAAGTTAAGTTTATTCTCTATATTTTCATATTGAAAAAAAGCAAGTAAAGATTATGTGTGTAACATGGAAACACGGATTAAAGGAAAAACTTGTAATGTGCTAAAATTTGATGAATGAGTATTAATTAAAATGAATAATTTGTTTTAACCACTGAAAGTTTTTTATATTAGGATGTCTATCATGAGCACACTATATCTTTCACTTACACTAAAGCATACAACTTATTTATTTGTAATATTTTCCTCAATCCTTCTCACTAATGCATATAATCATATTTATTAATTTGATATTTTACACAGTGTGATATTTATTAATAAAATAATAAATAATAATAATATTTTTAGATAGTTAAATCTATGGTAATTAATTTAAACTATGAGCCGGCTCGCAGTGTATTAATTAAAAAATGGTTTCCTATTCTAAATTTAACCTAAACTATTATAAATAGTTATAAGTTTAAACTTTTAATACAATAACTAGTAAACTACTAATTAAATCTTAATTGAAAAAGTACTAATTAAATAATTAGTATTTTATGAATATTCATATAAAGTCTCAAATCATTAATACTAATCTGATAGAGATTAACAAAGTTAATATACATCACGATGATGGGTGATGAAGTACTAGGGCTGCTGAAACCGTGAAACTGTGCAATGCCAGAGTATGTCGTTTATGTTAAATATATGTATACATTTTAAACTCCTAATAACTTTCATTATATCAAATTTAAGAAATATAATTAAATTATTAATTTTACTATCATTCAATATGTACAATGTTGCATGGTTTAACATCGATATACCTTACATATCACAATTATAGGGAAAAGCACACACACAGTCCTTTTAGATTTTACTAGCATATTATTTGACTACCCGAATATCCAAAGATACCAGTAGAAGGTACACACACACACACAGAGGAGATTATTATTATTTAGTATATCACATAATATTATTTATTTATCATATTTATTATTATCATAATATTTTCAACAGCCTTACCAGTTCAAAACAAACTTTTAAGTTACTGCCCACTTAGTTTTATAAATGTTATGTTTAAAAATATCAAAGCAAAATACTTTTAGCATATATATTTCCTTATATGAATTAACATTTGGAAATATTCTGTTAAATGAGAATACTATTTTTTTATTTTTTAAAAATTACATTAAAAATTTAGTTAGCAGTGCGAAAGTAAATATACTGAATGCTACTACATACGACAAGTTCTTGGTACCAGTCGTAAATGCTCCACTATCCGGTGTTGGCGCCGGTGCCGGTGCTGTTGTTAGTCAAGAAATTAAAAAACTAGAAACATAGTAATATACATTTTCTTAAAAATTATTGAATTATACTTTTGCACACGCATGCATTACACTTACATCTGATGAGATTTTAAAAGCTTATAACATATGAAATGGTGGACTCTAGAAGATGCACACGCACACACATTCATCCTATGTGTTATATATATAGCCAGAGCATACTGTCAACAAATACATAATATAAAAATAATAATAAAATCCGTGTGTATATATATCTATTACACAGACTTAAAAGCGCATACTCGTGTACTGAATACGATTATTTGTTTTTTATGGTTTGATATAATCCGTATGTCTGTAAAGCACGTGTATAGTTGTATGAAACAAATAAATAGCAACATACTTAAAACTGTAAGATACTGTATATTATGTAACATAATGTATATACGCATGTGTATATAAACACATGCATAGTGACACATGGGTGGTGATATGCCCCATGTGTCAGTGCCATGTGTCGCATGTGTGCCACATGACAAGAGGTCTCCTATATATAAGCAGGGTTTTTGTAGCTAATATATTGACATTCTAAATATATATTTACTCTTTCATTGGTGGAGAAGTTGGGTATTCCTTTCTTCGCCTTTTCTTTTCTTGTTTCCATGATATGAATATGGAGACGGTTTTTAGCATTATTGCTACTGCTATTGATGCACAAACTAAGTTGTTGGAGCGCTTTGTTGAGGGTCCGTCCTCCTCTTCCCCGCCTGAGCCTCATGCCGGGGGATCTGCTTCTAGTACTCCTTCATCTTCTTCACAGGCCACAAATCCGAGGGTTCGACCCCGATCTTTTTGTGGTGATCCGGGAGATGATGTATACCACTGGTTTGATCATTTCCAAGTTATTGTTCGTTACCATGGTTGGGATGAGGCCCGTGCTCTCAGAGAATTCCCTACATGTTTGGAAGGCCCTGCGCTCAAGTGGTATAATGGATTGGCTGCGGAGATTCAAGCCAATAGTAATCGGTTGACGGAATGCCTTACGTTTGGCAAAGTTGAGGATTCAGATGATGCTTTCCAACAACTGCATGCGATACGACAACATCCTGGTGAGTCTGTTATGCGGTTCAGTATTAGGTTCGGGGATTTAGTTCGGCGTGCATATCCTAACATGCCTGAGCCCATTAAGCTCGGTATGTTATGGCCAACTATGCGACCCGAACTTGTTCGATTCATTCGGGCTCTTCGTCCTACCACATTGGAGGAAGCTTTTGCACTAGCTCAACGTTTGAGTTGGTGCCTGTGAGGGCCGTGTCCCCTTGGGTTACCTGCTCCTCTTTCAGCGTGCTGATCCAATGGAGGTTGACTGCTGCATATGTGCCCGCACGAAAGCCTTTCGTGGTCGACCTCGGGGCCCACCTCCACAAAATCGTCCTGCACTGCTCCAGTTCCTGCCCGTGGTGGTCAAAATCCACGGATTCGTGACAGGAGGAATCGGAACAATGCAGGTCGACCCAATCAAGTTCATTGTTGGGCCTGTTGGGCCTGGACATACTTGGCGGGCATGCGATGTGTATCCTGATTGGCGTCCACCACATCCAGGCTGGCGACCATATGTTCCGGATGGTGTGCCTGTGGCGGCCATTATGTCTGATGATGAGCTTCCAGATGATGAAGCCTCTTTGCAGATGGATCTGTTGCGGAAAACCAGTAATCGTACGGGCACGGAGGGATCCCGTGCGATGGAGACTTCACCTCATGCTTTTTCCACTATGCATATCAAGGTTTGCAAGTTCCACCAGATCATCCAGTTTTCACATTTTCTGCACGAGTGAATGATCTTTCAGTCACAGTGCTTGTGGATACAGGATCCAGTATGTCTTCCATAACTACTTCTCTAGCGCATCGGTGCTCATTACCCTTAAGACGTGCAGATAAGGTCTTGCACATTTTATATGGTAATGGGCAGTCTCGTGCAGTATCACAGTACACCACTTTGACTACGCTGGTTTTGGGTGACAATCGTAAGTTTCCCTCTGGGTCTCTTAGGGTTGTCCCTTCCCAGGTCTTTGACATTATTCTGGGATGTGATTGGTTAAGCAGTCGAAAGGTATGTGTGATTTTTCACTCTCTCCTCCTGTATTACGCTTGGAGTCTGTGTCTCTGCAGTCTGTTCCTTTACGTCCAGAGAAGCTTGTTGCTGTTTGTATCACGCATACAGCTCCTTTGATTCCAGTCTTGGGGTGGTGTTCATCTCAACAGGTTCAAATGTCGGATCCGTCACCTGAGTAGAGCACAATGCATCGAACAACTTAAGCAACAGTATGCAAGTTTGTTCAAATTTGATCTGTCCAAGGTGCACGTGTGAAGACTCGACACTGTATACCCACCGGCAATGCAAAGCCTTTCAAAGTCCCGGTTCGACGCAGGTCACCAAAAGAGTTATCAGCCATGCGAACAGCTGTTTACAGATATGATTGTAAGCAGGTGTGTCGTCCATCACGGAGTCCATGGGCATGTGAACCTCATTTGGTTCCCAAGCCTGATGGATCTCTACGATTTTGTGTGGATTACCGACCTTTCAACGATGTTACCATCAAAGATGTTATCACTTCCGAACTCTGCCGATCTATTAATCGTTTGGGTCAGAGTCGATGGTTTACTAAGTTGGATTTGGCATCAGGATATTGGCAGTTCCTATGGCTGAGGAGGATATTCCAAAAACGGCCTTCCGGACACCATTTGGTCTTTACGAGTTTTTGGTCATGCCTTTTGGATTGACTTCAGCTCCTGCCACCTTTCAACGCATGATGGATGAGCTTCTTTCATATATGCCTGATATCACTGCCGATTTTATCACGATGTGCTCATTCATGGGTTGGTTCTTGGGAGGATCACATTTGTGATGTACAGCGCGTACTTGATCGATTTCGAAAGTTGGCCTGAAGTTGAAATTGAAAAGTGTGTGTTTGGTTCGACCGACACCACTTACTTGGGTTACCGTATATCTCGAGAGGGTTTATAGGTGGATCCAATGAAGTTGTGAGCTGTTCGAGAGTTCCCTCGTCCCTGTACAGTACATGAGGTCTCGCAGGTGTCAGCATGCATTTGACAAGTTAAAAAGAGTTCCTCACAACTCCACCATTGCTTCAATACCCATATTTTACTTGTCCGTTCATTTGACGAGTAGATGCCTTAAATGTTGGTATTGATGGTGTGTTGATGCAAACTGATGTTGTGGATCCTTCAATTCGACACCCGGTGGCTTACATTAGTTGAGTACTCGTGCTGGTTAAGCGAAATTATTCCACTACTGAAAAAGAATGCATTGCTGCTGTTTGGGGTTTTGAACGACTTCATGCCTACTTACATGGGAGTGAAACACTTTTGGAGTGTGATCATGCTGTTGTCACTTGTTAAAACGGAAGAATTTAGTGGGTCGTGTAGCATTACGTCTCCCAAGTATATAACTTTAAGGTGGTGCACAGGCCTAGGCGAACAATGGTGGATGCGGATGCACTTTCTCGAGCACCCCTTTCTGATTCCACTTTACCTGCTCATGCAGTCGCTGCACCCTTTAGGTATTCAATGCCAACTTACCATCCTTGGAACAGTGGCAAAATGCCCAAAAACGTGAATCGTGGATGAGGTAATTACGAGATGCATTTGCAAATCCTTCTTCCGAACCTTGATTTCGACAATATCATGCTCAATTTCGACTTCAGGATGGTTTATTGTATTTTATTGGGACAAATCCAGAAGACAGATGGCGTTTGGCTGTGCCCTCTACATATGTTCCACACCTTCTTCGAGCATATCATGATTCGCCTATTGCTGGAGGTCATCTTGGTCACCAACGAGTGTTGGAGAAGCTCTGCAGATCCTTTATTAGCCCAGCATACATGGTGATGTGATTAGGTATATTCAAAGCTGTCCCATTTGTCAAACTCGGAATTCCTCTATGACTCGGGCCATGGGGGTGTTAGAATCCATCAATGTCTCTTGCCCTTTTGAGTTAATTACAGTGGATTTAATGGGACATTTTCCATGTTCTTCTCAAGATAATCAATACATCATTGTCGTATTTGATTATTTAAACTCGTTGGGTGGAGGTTGGTGCTCTTCCGGATGTAATTGCCATGTCAACAGCTTTGTTTTTGTTCAATAATGTAGTTTTGCAGCATTCTTGTCCAGAGCAGATGTTATTAGATAATGGCCCCACTTTCATTACAGAGGTATTCCGATTGTTGTGTGAGAGGTTAGGGGTAAAACACTCATTTGCCTCTCCATATCATCCACAAACTGATAGTTTGGTGGAGCGATTGAATCGGACTTTTAAGGGTATGATTTCGAAGTATGTGAACTTCAATCACACTGACTGGGATTGGTATTTGCGATGTTTGAGATTTGCTTATGTAACAGGCATTCAGAGTTCGATTGGTATCTTTCCATTCAAGGCATTGTATGGATATGATCCTAAGTTGCATAGTGAATTGGGATTATCATCAAATATGCCACATGCCGAGGATGCAAAATGTGGGCTCGACATTTGGATGCTCTCTTGCCTCTTCTATGTACGTCAAAGTGCTGAACATCTTGGTCGAGCTCAAATACAGCAACAATCTTCTTACAATGCACGACATCAAATTCCACCAGACTATGCTAACGGTGACTTAGTACTGGTACATTTTCCCAAGCTGACTGCACCTGGGCTTGCAACTGGTTTATTACATAAGTGGCTTAGTCCCTACCGAGTACTCTGAAAGGTTGGTCCTCAGGTGTATCAAGTACAGTTGGTGGGATCTCATGAGGTTGAGATAGTTCATGTAGTTCGAATGAAACGGTTTGTCGTTCAAGACTCGTTGAATACATTCGGTCATACCTTAGATGGCCCAGCTCACACGGATCCAGGACCATCAGATCCATCACCATCTACACAGCCGCAGAGGGGAGGATAATGTAAGATACTGTATATTATGTAACATAATGTATATACCCATGTGTATATACACACATGACATGGGTGGTGATTTGGCCCCATGTGTCAGTGCCATGTGTCGCATGTGTGCCACGTGGCAGGAGGTCTCTTTAATATAAGCAGGGTTTTTGTAGCTGAATATATATGACATTCTGAATATATATATGCTCTTTCAAAGCTAAGATATTAAATATTTAATAATGGTTAATTATGCAAGATTAGCTGTAAACCACTGTTAAATGTTATACGTACGACTTGTAGCAGGCATGCATAGCAGGCTTGCTGGGAAAGCAAACTACCGAACTGTCAAAATAAATTAAAAACAAAGGAGTACGCTATGATCGAAGCAAATATTATATACTTCTTTATCCTATGCAGATATATCAACATCACATAAGAATATACTACATAAAATTTAGAAATATCAACAGTGAGAAAAAATCAACAATGCTATATAAGTTTAATATTTGTTAATTTAAGTCTTATTTGGCGGCAAATGGGGTCTTACTTTCCAGAAACACGTAAGTTCAAACCCGACGACCAACCCCATGACGCTTTAAACATCCACACATTTTATTAATCAATATATTCTTAGAATATACTAAAAGTACGGAGTCGTGACGTGTACGGAGTTATGGGGCGTTGACGTTTATACACGGGTAAAGTGCGAGATCCAACGGGCGGATTGTTTTCACCGCCGGCAAGGGGAGATCAAGCCGTTGAGATAGTGACACGTGGAGATGACGTGTGGGCAGACTCACCCACGCTCTTCCTGTGTTTGTGACGACGGCGGAGGTGTTGGCCGAGGGTGACCGACCTCGGTTTTGTTTGATTCTTTGTTTCAATCCAATCTTGCTGCATTTTCTGTGTTGATCTTCTGACTTGGAGCGGCTAGATCGTCAGATGCGCATTGATACCAGGATAGTCGGCGACGGCGCAAGATCAGGGATACTTTTGTAAGGCTGACGGATAGCTGTTCCTGTAGATGAGCGCGAAGAATAGGTCCCGCCGCGTTGATCTTCAACGGTCACTGTTAGCTCATCTTTTGTTTCGAGGGTCACCAGAATCTGCGGCATTGCGAGCTTAGGGTCTCAGGTATGTGATTATCGCTGCGGCATTTGGAAAATCCAGCAAAAGCGGGCATTTAGAAGCATTTCTTGCAGAAGTCCGCTATTTTTCGGCATTTTTGAGCGATTTCTACAAGTTCTTGACGGAATCCGTATATCTGGAGTGATTTCTTGCAAGCTGTGCATTTCTAAATCCGGTGCACTGGAGCGAATTCAAGAAAATCTTACCTTTTAGGTGCGATTTCTTCTCAAAGATCAGGCTTTTGGCGGTGAAATCCATGTCGAGATGCTCATTCCATGATTTCTGACAGGGGATAAGGAGGGCTTTTCTTTGATCTCTGAAGAGTTCTTGGTCATGGAGTATTCGGATAGATGGTCGGAAGGCGGCAGCAGTATGCGATCAAGAACATGGTCCAGTATGCGCAGCAACGAAGTTTCATCTGTAGAGGATGTTGAATCGCCGTTTCCGGGACTAGAGGTGGATTTATCCGCAAGCGACTTGCGGGAGACTGCCTACGAGGTGCTCGTCTGTGCGACGGTTCTAAACGGGCATGGGGACGCCGGATCATCTCCTCCTGCTGGCTCCAAGTCGCCAGGATCTCCAGGTTCGCATTCTCCTGCCCATTTCGCTGTCCGGCGGCTCAAGAAAGCGCTCGCCATTCGATCCAAGCGGAGAAATGGCGATTTGCAACACTCACGGGACCTCGACATTGCAAGATCCCAGATGGAGATTTCAGAACGTAGAGACTCTCGCATCCGTAAGGCGCTCTTTCGTGCCGCAGAACATGTAAGTATCTCATTCTTTCTTCATTTTGCTTTTCTCTTAGAAACACATCTTATTCATGCTTTTTATTTGATGGATCTCTTTCGTGTGTGCGCGCGCGCGTGTGTTGTTTCTTCATGGGCTGCTTTAATCATTTCTTGCTCTCATCTACATGTTGGATATTATTTTATTTCATTGTTTGAGTGTCTAATGGATGTTTTATGGTTTTTTAGTCTGGACGGAAACCGGAATCATTACTCGTGCCACTTGAGCTACTCATGAACCTGAGCTCATCGGATTTCGCCAATACACACGAGTACCAGAAGTGGCAGAGACGTCAACTAAAAGTATTAGAGGCCGGACTGCTGATATACCCGGCTACGGTACACGAGAAGTCGGACACGTATGCCGCACAGTTTCGAAAAGCAGCTGCAGAAATCCGAGAAAGGCCTTCAAGGGGTGGGAAATATAAGGAGGCATTACATGCTTTACGTGTAGCGTCCTTCGGTTTAGCAGGTGAAGAATGTCACTGGGCGAATGGGTTTCCACTCAATGTTCATTTCTACGATATGCTCCTCAGGTCCCTGTTTGACAGTTTAGAGGAAGGCTCTTTCATATTTGAGATCGATCAGGTGATGGATTTGGTTAAGAAGACGTGGGCTATGCTGGGGATAACCGAGTTTCTACACCACCTTTGCTTCATGTGGGTACTCTTCAGGCAGTTTATAGTCACAGGACAGGTTGAAGCCGAGCTTTTGAGAACAGCCGAGCTCGAGCTTAGAGAAGCTAGAAGATGCAACATTGGGGAGTCCTCATTACACACAGATCTCTTCTCGTCGATTCTCTCAAATGTTCAAGGGTGGTCAGAGATGAGGTTGCTTTCTTACCATGTGCATTTTACAAAGAAGGAGATAAGGGCGATGGATGGTCTGGCTTCTCTCTCCATTCTTGTTGATGAAGTGCTTAATGAGCATATTGCGCAAGGTGCCCGGGAGCTTAATAGCCATACAGCGAGAATCAGGACTGATGAATACATACAGGGATCCATTCAGTCGTCTTTTACGCAGGTAAGTGCTTTTGACATATTTTGATTTAGTTCTGTATGTCACGCGTTATTTTTTACAAGTGTAGATGTCAAGTGTGTGAGGATAATCGTGATAATTCTTTCATATTCGTTCTTTCTGACTGCCCTCTTTATAACTCACTTTCATCAACATCACTATTATTACTATCCTAGCGTATATTTTGGAGTAACGTCACTTATCCTGGTCCTGTTAAAGTACCTAATGAAGTTGATATACTAATATCTACACGTGTGTCCAGACATACACACGGAAATACATGTATTCATTAACTTGTACAACAATGCTAGTCATCTAGTACAATATATTGTAATATATATATATGTATGTATGTATGTACGTAAAGCATAAATAGCACTATATAAACTAATATAGGGATTTCTTGGACTTCGTTTTTTGTAGATTTACAACGACGTGCTTGCGGAGCGTGGGAAAGAGTGCTCATGTGCATTGGTTGAGCTCGGGAAGAACGTCGTTCAATTAGCAGCGGATGAAGAGGAGAATTTCTCACCGACATTTAAACAGTGGCATCCATGTCCAGCAAGGGTAGCAGCTCTTACACTGCACACATGCTACATGAGAGAGCTTAAGCATTATTTATCCAACACAGAGGAGTCTGCAAAGGATATCCTACATGCTCTGGAGTCTGCTGCTGCACTTGAGAAGAAGCTGTTCCGAATGTGCGCAGAGAATGATTTGAACACTGGGGAATTCACAAAGCCGTCCTCATTTGCTTCGGATCTGGTTGTTGATAAGTTGCTCAAAGATTGGCTTGATGATAATCTTCAGAAGCTAGCTGAATGGGTACATCGGAATGGTCAGCAAGAGGTACATATCTTCCCATACTACACATACACACACATGTATTGTATGTATGTATGTGTGTAGGTAGGTAGATAGGTATAATGGTTACATTGTTGGTACTATTCACTGATATAAATCATAAAATTTGTTTGTGTGCGCTTGCGTGTCTGTGGTGTATAATAGAGGTAAGAGCAGCTTCATATAACATCAACAGTCTAGCATGATTCTGAAAGGTCACTACGCGAGTGTACATACATATATACTATACATATACATAAACAACCATGCATACAAGTATACCTATGTGTTTTGCAGGATTGGAGCTTGGATGCATTGAGGGAGCATTACGCAATGTCAGGAGTGGAAGTTTTGCGGATGATCGAGGATTTGCTAGACGCATTTTTTGCACTACCCGTTTACGAGAATCCAGATCTTTTGCGCGGCCTCATTTTCGGAGTTGGTTCTGTTCTTGAGCGTTATGCATTCCTGACAGTAGCCGGTTGTGGTAAGTTTATACATATTATTCATGTGTATGTATATATATGCAAATGTTTCAGCCGTCTGCGGAAAGACAGATACTTGTAAATCCTATGTTTATTAACATAATCATTACTATTCGGTATTATATATATGCTCGTATATGTATGAAATGCAGTGTTCACGCTCACACACACATATGTGCAATATGCTTAGATAATTGCGTACTATCTGCTGGTTATCATAATTTGTTTTTGTTTTCTTAGTCTAGAATGCAGTTTTTAATGTATATATAGATGTAAAATATGCTTGTTTCAATCACACAATATATCTAATTAGTTTATTGGTATTTTACATTCTGATATATATGTTTTCAGAATATGTACCACGTGTATGTGAATGTAATATACACATATAGATGCATCTGTAACATACTTATTAATCTGTTTTTATTATTAATACTTCATACATACATATAATATAACATCATCTCATATATATGCTTGTTTGGTATGCAGAACCAAATGAAACTAATTTATTTTCGGAAAGAAGGAATTTAGTAACTCCGTCACTGTTGAAGTCGTCATCACTTCTAAACAGAATGGGTGAAGTGTGGAAAAAGAGGTCTGAAACGCTAACCATGTACAGAAACAAAGTCTGGCCGCAGCTTAACGAGACAGATTCAAGCGAACCTACAACAACAGGTATGCATACACACAACATGTGTGAGTATATATGTGTTTATATTACGTGTTTGTGTATATGTACGTATTTAATATCGTCTAACAACCTACAACCAGTACATGTTAAATGCATTAAATATGCGATCGCCGTACTTGGAAATTGCATTTTTACTCCTGGACTTGTGTATTTATATATAAGCAAGCAGCCCCAAGGAAGATGTGTGCCGCCCATAGATATGTTAGGAGTATATAATGTGTATATTATGTACATATCAAGCTCGGCATTCCATTTTCTGTTGGTGCATGTGCACATATAGCAAATGCATGTTTGTCTTGTCACTATGTGTATATATACGAACACCCACTCACAACGACGTCTGTGTTTTGTGTATACTAGAGAGAGAGTGTGTGCTGCATACTGAGCCAAGTTCCGTGTGTTCACATGTGCATAAATGTCTGTGTTGAACGTACGTTCGTAGTTCGATGGAATGTCAAGACCGAAACGTTTCATTGGGATCCCTATAAATGCTAATATATGAAACCGTTTACAGATATCGAGCCTCTATGTGTACGGATGAACACACTTTACTATATACAAACACAAATGGAGTTTCTGGAGAAGAAGATCCGGTACGGATGGGCCGACCTGGTAAACAGCACGACACAAGAGATTGTGAAGTTTGCGGGTGCACGGCACTATTGCCAGGAGGGCGTTCAGAGACTGTATGAGTTCATTGCTTACAAGACCGTGTTTTGCGACATGCGACAGCCTCATTGGGAAGTCCTGTATAGCAGTAAGCAGCATAGGATCAAGCCTGCTATCGATTTTCTTAACACTCGGCTTCTTAAGGTAATTTTTAATTTAAAATGATCCTTTATCAAATATACTTTAGAACTTACATATATGATTTAGTATCTTGTCTAACCTAAACTGGTGTAGATATTTAATTACATGTACATATATTAACATATACAGGGTGTGTACACTCTACAGGCTATGCATTTCAATAAAGCGTTTGTACTAGTTCATGGAAATATGACAAGTATAATAGTGCTATTTATGTGAGCACGGTCATTTATGGTATAGGACATCGTATTATAAACACGACAGCAGTTAACGTACTTATTATTCTCCATATTGGCATATACGAGTGTACGTGCGTATATGTTGTACCATCTTTACTGTTGTACGATAGTAAGTGTGTGTATAGATATTTGACGTATGGTTGGCATAGGTATGGCGTAGTGATGAATATGCCTTAAACAGACGGATATAGACATATATACGCATATGTTTATTCGTACACACGTGACGACGTGTGTGTATATAATGAATGCAATGCATACAAGTTTGTGTTGACTAACAATACTTCGCCAATAGGTGGCTGAATCGAGCTCGGATTGGCTACGGGACCCTCTAGTCAAGCACATAATGAAGTCATGTTTCGAGGCATTCATACAAGTGGTCTCGTATCGCAAACACGAAGTTCCCATGGAGATATTTCACGAAGACTTTGAGGAGCTCGTGGAACTATTCAAAGCAGATGGAGAAGGCCTCGATCCAGAGCTCGTGGAGCGAACAGCAGACCCTGTTCGGGAGTTCATGAAGAAGCTGAAGGAGAAGATGGAGGAGAAGGAGCGGGAACTGGAGAGAGAAAGAGAGAGAGTGGAACGGGAGAGGAGAGACAGTGCCAGGAGTCTCAAGAGGACGACTCTGCAGGCAACAACGCCGGGAATGACACGAAGTCTATGGACTTTGAGACGAACTTGAAGATGATGTTCATGGGGAAGATGAAGTCTCCACCTGTGCCACAGGGACTACAGCACTTGACGAACACAAATGTGTTTGCTACTGCGATTGGGTACAAGTGCCATGCCTTGGCTTCGACTTTCGTTAAGAAGTCTTTCGACCTCTCAAAGGCATAGAGGGAGAGGTCTGTGTTCAAGGTAAACATGTTATAAGTATGGCTAGTCTAACACTGAGGCACGTCTTCTTAGTAGTTGAGGGACACGCTGAGAAAGGGCAGGTGAAGTACACATGGAGTAAGGGCAAGCGTTCAGGTATTGATGGAGAAAGGACAAGTGTTCAGGTACGAGTGGGAGTTTAAACAGAGATGCTTGTCGACTGGAAGAAGCAGAAAAGGCATGCTGGAAACCAGGTTTGATGAAGCATCTGGTGTTGTTTAAGTATTATTCATTTATAAATTTGACAAGAATGTACGGTTATTCTGTGCGTGTGTGTGTGCCTTGGATGGTTTCATAGATTTGACAAGAAGGTTCGGTTATTCTCTATTTGTACGTATGTCCGTGTGTTGTGCATGGCTTATACGTTTATGTTAATTTCTGTACGTGTGTCAAGCTTAATGGTACAAATGATTGACAGGCATGTTCCATCTCTCTCTCTCTCTCTCACACACACACACACACACAAGGCCACTTCAATGCAATGCTCTCTCTCTCTCTCTCTCTCTCTCTCTTCTCTCTCTCTCTCTCTCTCTCTCTCTCTCTCTCTCACACACACACACACACACACACACACACATATACACAAGGCAACTTCAATGCACAGGTTCTTTAATGAGGGTGTTGTGAAGGGTTTATCTATACACAGTTGTGTGTGTGTGTGTGTGTGAGAGAGAGAGAGAGAGAGAGAGAGAGAGAGTATGTATGCGTGGGTATGGGTATATATGATACGGGGTGGCTGTGTCAGAGGTAATGTGAAGGAACTGTCTTTCTTTTCCACTTTCTAACTACTTCAGAATAAAACTGAATGTAGACCCCTTTTCACTTTTCTGTATATCACAGACAGCACGTGTAGGCCGCTGAAAATCTTGAACAAGTAGCAGTGGAGTACATGGGATGTTATATATAGAGGTGTATTTGGAGAGAACTGAGGGCTGTAAATGGCTTCTTCGCTCTTGTTTCAACAAGCTCCGTTCACAATTTGTGGTAGAAATTCAAGGCTCTTCTTCCCATGTAAAACTTCCCAGGTTTACTGCACTTCACACAGGTAAACATATATGCGTGCGTGCGTGCGTGTGAAAGAGAGAGAGAGAGAGAAGTTTTAACCTTCTATCACAACCAAACAGGACTTTCTGTATATATTGTAGACATTCGTCAATAAGTCTCTCTGTATACATT
>PUQB01000545.1:0-47500 GCA_003024785.1 Selaginella tamariscina | reverse complement strand
ATACACATACTTTATACACATGTAGTGTGTGTGTGTGTGCGTAAATACAACATACTTATTTATGTATCTACAGATATATGGGCTCACAGAAGTGACTGGAGCACTTACTTTGAACAGCACTGCAAATGTAAACCCTTCATCTGTTGGAACAATGCTATCAAATATGGAGGCTAAAGTTGTGGATGTTGAAACTGGTGAGCCTTTACCTCCAAACCATCAAGGTGAACTCCTAGTTCGAGGGCCAACAACAATGATAGGTAAGTGTATACATACATATGTGTGTGTGTGTGTGCTTAAACCCTAAACCAGTGCGTGGTTTTATATTGCAGGGTACATGAATGATCCAAAAGCTACCAACTGCACATTGAATCCTCCCGGCTGGCTTCGAACCGGAGACCTTGTTTACTTTGATGAACATGGGAACTTGTATGTGGTAGATAGGATCAAAGAACTTATTAAGTATAAAGCCCTCCAGGTAAGATATTCACACATCTAATGTATGTGTCTATGTACATACACACATTTATATAAGTGTTGGTCATTTTCAGGTTGCCCCAGCTGAACTTGAAGCGCTTCTCTTATCACATCCTAATATATTGGATGCGGCTGTAGTACCGTGAGTACATATACATATACACACACATGTATACATTGATATGTATACACATACACATACATATACACATGCATGCATATATACACACTACATCCAGATACAATGTCAAAGACGTAGGTGAGGTGCCAATGGCTTTGTTGTTCTCTCGTTAGATGGGAACCTGACCGAAGATGATGTCAAATCCTTTGTTGCCAAACATGTAAGTAAATTAATTTATTTAACTTATATATTTGTATTTAACAATATTAAAGGAAATTTTATAATATATAGTTATTTATTACAATATTAATGGTAATAAGGATATGTATTAACGGTAATGTGATTTTTTAAATTCAGGTTGCACCGTATAAGAGAGTTAGGAGAGTGGCATTTACAAACGCCATTCCAAAGACAGCTTCTGGGAAAATTTTACGAAAGGAGCTAGTAAAGCAAGCTTTGTAACATTAAACGAATATATTATCAAATTAATATTAAAATACTTATACATTTATTTAATTCTTTTTCCTCATTTACTTAAACATATTTTTGAAATTTATAAAATATGTTTTTCAAAGAATCAAGATATGCCAAGGATTTTTTACACTTTTAGGTGATACATATCCAGATTTTCATGTACATATCCAACAAAACTTATAGGGAAATTGCTGCCGTCACCATTATATGATGACAATAGGGAAAATGTTAATACACAAAATGTAAAGCTTAAAATATTAAATGAATTTGATTAATATAAATAGCTTGATTTAACTTAACTTTACCTATAATAAAATATACTATAGTGGTACATACTTAATACTATATAATATTATATAAGAAGAATTGAAACTTATTTATATAGTTAAGAACAAGAAAAAACTTATTTACGACTTCATTTGTTGCTTGTTAGGGAGTACTATGTGAAGAGTGAATGCGGAAGAGATAAAAGGTTTACCATAAGAACTAAGTTACATTATTTTGAAAATGTGACTTTGAAGAAAAAAAGATAACTATTATAGGGAGTTACAACATCAAAAGCATTGTATTGATTGGGCATGTTACCTTTAAAAGAAACGATGTATTACATTAAAAGTAGTTGTGCCAAGAATAAGGTTACAGTGTTGGTGTTTTTAAAACTAACACATGTTATAACCAAAAGCCTCGTAAATTCAAAAGTTAAATGAAGTTGGTTTATGTAATGATCTTAAGGGTTATATAAGTCTTATGATTAAAGGCAAGCCCTTTTTTTGAATAATGTACTAATATAAGGTAAGTAAGTATTGTCAATTTATTAAGGGCCATCTTAAATTCATACTTAATAAAATTACCTTTTCATTGCTCTTTAACTCAAGTGTCTCTCTATTTAACAAACTTAAATGTTAACTTCTTAAAAAAATGCTGCATGTCATTAACTTAAAAATGTCCAAGTGAATATTCTTAATTCTTTAAAGTTTTTTTAATTAAGTCATTTAACAAAAGGGCGTAATGGTACCAGGGCACATGGGCAATGGCACAAACATGGTAAAAATCTTTGCCTCTTATTAGTGCATTTTACATTAACGTGTAAACAACATTGATCTAGATTTCATGGCTATTCCAAGACTTCGACATCATTTTATTATATTGGTTGACTGTGGTTTGACCACCATTAAACTGCCAGCGGGCACAAACAAGCGGTGGGACGAAGTGGCCGAGTGGTAAAGGTACAACAAGCATGGACTAACGGCGACAGCTGTTAGGCAGTGCTTAACCAGGCGTAGATCTGATCGTCCGGATCAACTACCAAGGTACTCGAAACAACACGCATTTGGGAGGCACATAAATGCTATAGGTAGGACTCTGTTACAGGGTGGCATACCAGTGAGCAGGTGCCACCTGTACTTACGATCTAGCACTAACCGACCCACTATATAAGTCGGGAGGCTGGTAGTGGGTTGGGGTCTTTCTAGTATGTTTTTCATCTTGTATCTTGCTCCACCTTTCTGGGGCACCTTTGTACTCAGGCAGGCAATATATACATATATACATGTTCTTTTTGTTCACCACCTCTCTGGTTACTCTCTTCTCGCTCCGCTCCAAGGCCAAGAATGTACTTAGGTAGGAAGCGGTAGCACTATTCTAAGAGAACTTCTCCATACATGTACACGAACCCTCGCGCTTCTGGGTAGAGGCCATCTCAGCACTTTCCAATACTCCCGAGGTAAGGCCGACTCACCAACGCGGACCCCCGGGACTGGATGCCATCCACAACGTCTTGGCAACCACCAAGACTTCATAGCAAACACCACATCTGGCCTGCGAAGTCCTTGACAACCATTTGTGGAGACCACGGAGGGATAGTAAGTACACACGCATGGAGTTCACCGTAGCAGGAAGAGTACAAGAGATTAGAGGGCTGAGATTTACTTGTTTGTACAATTAGAGATCAGCGAGTATCAGTTGGCCAAGAGGATGCGTCGGGTCGGCCGAGAAAGGTTGATGAAAGGCAAAGAGGCACCCTAATTGTCACAATTGGCCCTTGCCTCGCCTACCCAAGGAAACGACGTAAACACCACATGGCCAATCTCTGAGAAGTGGTAAACCCAGCACAGCAATAGTAGAGGCAGTTGCAAGCCACAAACGATGAAGAAAGGTACGAAGAACCCACAGCACGTCCGAATGTTATTCCATGTGCAAGAGCATGTGGGAATGAGCAACACTTGGACGGGCGACTGCGCCCGACGATGACGTACGATGTGAAGTGGGATGGATGGCAGGACGATGCAAGCCCTCCACCCCCTCTTGACGTAGGCAAAAGTGACAACTACAAATAGTTCCCACACCGAAGAGTAGAACCTGTGTTCGACAAGTATCCCCGAGAGAGGAACCATGCGTAGGAGAACCCCAAGAGAGGGAAGGCCTATGCTGGAGGTAGGAATCTCGAGGGGATGAAAGTAGCACGGATAGAGACGGGGGATGAGAGCTGAAGGTCCAGCGTGGCCAATGCCACGAGGGACGTAAGGTAGAAAACCCAAGGCCGTCGTCACCCACCAGGGTAAGGTAGGAGGCCCATGGTTGCCCGAAAAGAGGGGAGGAAGAGCCTCATTTGAAAGGCCCCCACAAGGAGGGGCATTGATTACTGAGAAAGCAACCTTTACATTAGGAGTTCAGCCGATTGAACAACGCAGCAGGCCAAGGTGGTTACCAGGATGAGAACCCAAGGTTTTGAAAGGCCGAGGTACACATGGACGACCACATGCATGAAGGCGACTAGATGGTAACGAACTAATGGACTGGGAGGAGGTACCAGTAAGGGGGGCCACACAATGGTCACAGGATGAGGGGATTCCGTCCAAGGGCGAGGGAAATATGCCCGAGCGACTAAGACTGTATCGACCCCGCAAGGGAAATCTACAAGGGGGCACGGTAGAGCCGCAATCACCACGAGACGAGGGGATACCATCTCAGGGTGAAAGGATCTGCCTCGTCAGCCACGACCATCTCGATATCGTGAGGGGATTTCGTGCACAATCCTACACAACCACTCATTGGATGAGGGAATACTGTCCAACTGAGGTATGCCGCGCCACCAGCCGCCAGGTTGGTCTCGTGGAGGGGGCCTCTGAGGGACATCTAGGAGGAGCCTGTCCTTGTCACCCACCTTCAATAGGAGGGTGGGGGTGCGAGAGAGGAGAAAGGTACCTGCAAAATACTGGGAAATAAACTACAGCACATTTGAAGAGGACGGAGCACCTCCCAAGCTCAATGGAACGCCATGGGAATCGATTCGATGACCTTACTAGCCCGCACACTCAATCGCATGTAGGAGAGCACAATAACAATGCCCTTACTTGCATTCCGAGGAGCGAAGGGTGAAGACGCAGACCAACATGTACACAAGTTCGAACATGTATGTGAATTGAGGAGCATAAGCGACAACCACAAGAAGCTGAGTGCATTCGCATGCATTCTGGATAAAAAGGCACACGCCTGGTGGATGCGATTCCATGAGACAAACAAAGGAACTCACTAGGAAACCGTATGGAGGGCGTTTTTTGATACCTTCTAGGAGGAAAAAAAGCAAAAAAGAGGTAATCCATAAGTTAACAAGCTTGAAACAGAAAGTGGGAGAGTCGGTTGATGAATACACGGTTCACATATTGCTCAGCTAAGGGATGCCCCAATCGACTTGACTAGGGACTTCGGCCAGAGATCCGCAAGTGGATTGGCCTAGATGACGACTAGACGTTTAACAAGCTACTTTGGTACACCAAGAAGGTTGAGAAGCGGGAAGTCGAGAGACTCTAGGAGAGGAAGACACAGGACAAATCAGACACCAAGGGGGCAAATGGCACCACTGTCACAACCCGATACAGGATACATGATTCCGGATACAGGATATAGGATGCAGGATGCAGGATACAGGATACGGGTTACATGATATGCCTGTAGGATATACCTACAGGATATTCCTAAAGGATATGCCTATAGGATATGCTACAGGATATGTTTAGAGGATAAGGGACACTATTCTTAGCTCATAACTAGATTAGACTCATGACCAGATTAGCTTGGAGTTGTGAGCATAAAAGCTCCAACCTAATTGTTGTACAAACAGTTACAATCAACACCAGTCATTCTACGATCATTCTTGTTCTTGTCTTGTTTGTATATTGTTCCTTGCCTCCTGCTCTTGTCTTGCTCTCGGATCCTGTCTTGTTCTTGTCTCGCTCCTAAATCCTATCCTACTTCTAATTCCTGAGTTCCCAGTTCCTATCCTGTTCCCTGTCTTGCTATCCTGCTCCGATTCCTATCCAGCTCCTTGTCCTGCTATCCTGCTCCGGTTCCTATCTAGCTCCTTGTCCTGCTATCCTGCTCCATTTCCTATCCTGCTCCTTGTCATGCTATCCTGCTCCGGTTCCTGTCCAATTCCTTGTCCTGCTATCCTGCTCCGGTTCCTATCCTGCTCCTTGTCTTGCTATCCTGCTCCGGTTCCTATCCTGCTCCTTGTCCTGCTATCCTGCTCCAGTTCCTATCCTACTCCTTGTCCTATTCCTGAGTTCCTAGTTCCTATCCTGCTCCGGTTCCTATCCTGCTCCTTGTTCTGCTCCTGAGTTTCAAGTTCCTGTCTTGCTCCTTGTCCTGCTCTTGAGTCAAGCCTCCTTGTTCTCATAATCCTGCTCACCTCCTTGTTTTTGGATCGTGACTTGACAACCACCATGGACGAGGAGAACCTCTCGGACGTCCCAAAACCTACAAAAAGGGAGAGACGGCCGGGAGCTAGGGAGCACGAGCAATCACAGCGAAGAGAGGCCCATAAGGCGGCGGCACGACAGGAGGACATAACCACCACTCCCCCTGCACGTGGGGATAAATATTGCAAGGTATGTGACGTCCGTGGATCCCATAACACGGATGATTATTACCGACTAACCAAGCTCTTAAACAACACACTACCCCAAGCAACCGTCTGGGCTATTGAGCGACAGGACGCGGACCACCTAAGGGACCAGTGATATAGGGGTCGCGGTGGTGGCCAACCCCGTCGTAGATTACAATTAGGAGACTGCAACCAGAGGTTGCACTTTGGGGAGCACCAACAGTATCAACCAAGGTACAACTACATGAACAGACGATGGAATGCCGGGAGCTGATTTGCACGCTATGTAGTGGACACCACCCGTTGTACCGATGCTCTTGGATTGCGATGCTCAAGCCCATGCTAGAAGTGCACGTACCAAAGACCATAGGAGTGGCTGAAGGACCAACCCCGGCCCCGGTAACACTAGTCCCCGCATCACAAGCCAACCATGTAGAGATGTCACCCCCCGAGTTGCAATGCGGAGTGATCATGAGATCACAAGTTCAACAAACAAGACCTCCAGTCGATCTTGAGGAGGAAGATAATGGCGAATCCAGTGAGGAGGAAGATAATGGGGAATCCAGTGAGGAGGAAACGGCCGAGCTTGTGGAACTGGGACAGTGGGCGCAAAAGCATGCAGAAGTGGAGGCTGCTGTGGAGCAGGTGAAACTTGCGCAAGGTCTAGGGACGAGGGTGATGACGGGAGTACAAGAGGTCATTGCCGAGGTGGTATAGGAAACCTAAGTGTCGATAACCCTAGGAGAGCTACTGCAGTTATCCCTAGGGCTATACGAAGTCCTCACTCGGGAGCTGCATGGGCTCACAACAACGCCCCCAAGGGTCACAATGACGACAGTAGACTTTGTGGACAATGTACCAACCATACCCATCCAAATGGCGGGCTGCACATTCCACAACATGATCATAGATAAGGAATTAAGCATAAATATCATGTTGACAGAACTCCATCAGGAGTTGGGGATGCCACCCCCGGAGCCCTCACCCTTCCTTATACATATGGCAAATCAAGCCAAGGTGGCACCTAAAGGCATTATGAGGAAGGTAGGGATCAGGATCTAGAGCGTCAAGTTCCTAATAAACATGGTCGTCCTTGACATGCATGAAAAAGGGGGTTTGACTTACTCCTTGGCCAGCCGTGGCTCAGGGGCATGAGGGTATAGCATAACTAGGAGAATCAGTAGGTCTGGTTCTCTGCCAAGGGAGGACTCATATCCGTTACTGCAAAATAGGTCTAGGCGCCACCATCGGAATCCCGACCCCAGGAATACCACCTCCCAGACTGGAGCGAGGGGTTGGACGATGAGGAAGAAGCAACTATCCTGGCATGCTTGCCAGAATTATTCGTTGTAGGAGAGGTAGACCCTCGGCAGGAGGTACGGGAGTTTGCCATCGCGTACCTAATGACTCGTCTAGAGGCTGGGGCGAGCACCTTCGAAGCCCAAATCCTAGAGTGACCCATTCTGGAGAACAAAATGTAGAGTAATGCCCCGCCAGCCCAAGAGGAGTATCGCGGCAAGCCAATGTATGGGTGGAATATGAGTCCTAAAGCAGCAATCAAGCATGTCAACATAGGCACCAACGAAGACCCCTGGCTAGTAAATGTTAATGCTCACATAGGATCAGGGCTAAGGGAGTAGATTGCCGGTTGCCTTTGTAGGAACAGGGCCTGGACCTATCACGACCTAAGGGGAGTACCACCGGAGTTATGCTAGCACAAAATTAAGCTAAAACCTGACATTAGACCTAGCCGCCAGCAATGGTACCGCATCAACCCAAATTATGCCCGAAAGGCCAAATAGGAGATTGACAAGTGGCTTGAAGCGGACTTCGTCTACCCTATTGAGAACCAAGAATGGCTGTCACCGATTGTCATCGTGCCTAAGAAGGACTTGTTCCCCATCCCATTTACAGAAGCCATCCTAGAAGACATAATAGGCCATGAGATGTACTTGTTCATGGACGGCTTCAGCAGGTACAACCAAGTGACGATCGCAATAGAAGACCAAGCCAAGAGTGCGGTCATCATGGATTGGGGAGCATATGTGTTTAGAGTCATGCCATTCGGACTCTGCAACGCTCCGACCACGTTTTAGATATTGGTCCAACATGTATTTCCAGACAACCTCACGGACTTCGTCCGGGAATTCTTGGACGACTTCATAGCTTATGGACCACGTGGCACTCCTCGAATGGGTGTTTTGGCGCTGCAGGGAATACGAGATATTTCTTAACCCCTCAAAATGTGTATTTGACATGACTACAAGGAATCTGTTAAGACACATTGTCTCCAAGAAAGGCATCATTGTGGACATGGGATTAGTAAAAGCTCTAGTGGAGATGCCACCACCATGGAATGCCATGGAGCTCCAGCGGTTCCTAGGGAAAGTAGGGTTCTACTACAAGTTCATCTGATAGTATGCTGATAGGGCCCAGCCAATGACGGAATTACTCACTAAGGAAATGCCATATGAATGGACTACCAACCGACAAGCAGCATTCCAGGACATCAAGTGCCACCTGGTGGAAGCATCTATCCTCATCCCACCATATTGAAATCGACAGTTCCATTTGCAAACGGATGGCTCTAGCGTGGTGGCATGTGTGGTCCTGTCCCAGGAGGACGACAGGCAGATGTTCTGACCCATAGCATACAGGAGTCGACTCATGACGCTGGCCGAATGCAACTACTTGGCGACCGACAAAGAATGCATGGCAGTCATCTATGAAGTATCTAAGTTCTGCCATTATCTCCTAGGTAACCACTTCATACTAATCGTGGATCATCACACATTACTTTACCTCGTAAACAAACCACAGCTCACCGGGCGACCAGCTTGGTGGATACTTCTCCTATAGGAGTTCAAGTTCACCGTGGTCCATAAAGTAGGTAAGCTGCATGTATCACTAGATCTCCTCTCCCAGATACCGAGTGGCGAACCACCCGAAGCCATGCTTTTGCTTGACATACCCAAAGCCGACCTCTTCGAAGCAATAGTCGAACAAGGCACCTCACTGCAAACTACCGAGCCGGCATCTGACGCAAACATCCCAGCATGGCAACATCCAATATGACACTACCTCACCAACTGGTTAAGCGGACCCCCAAGAACATCAGTGGCACACAAACAAAGCCTCGCTCGTAAGTGCTTACCATTCCAGCTAATCGGGGATCAAATATACAAGCGGGGGAGACGACATACTCCAAAGATGCCCCCTGGCATGGGAAATCCCCAAGATTGTCAACGCAGCCCACGCAAGACAGGGGGCATAAAACTTTGTGGGGGACAAAATAGTTAAGAAAATCCTACAAATCAACCTTTGGTGGCCAACGATCTTCCAAAACGCCACCAAGGCAGCAAGAAGCTACATCGACTGTTAGTGGATAGACAAACACACGGTAGGTCAAGGCATGGAGTACCACCCCTTAGCATGAATGGCAGCGTTTGAGAAGTGGGGCTTAGACTTTGTGGGGCTAATCAACCCAAGGGCCCACATGACACACTTCAAGTACATCATAGTGGCAATAGACTATGCCACAAAGTGGGTAGAGACAAAGGCACTCAGAGAGGCAACGACATGGCATACAACAAGGTTTATCTATACAAACATCCTGACAAGGTTCGGCTGCCCATTGGAGCTGGTATTAGACCATGGGAGCCACTTCATCAACGAGACTGTCCAGGAATTGGTTAACATGTTCGTCATTAAGCATTGCACGTCAACAGCCTACTACCCACAAGGGAATGAACATGTCGAATCTACAAAAAGATACTAGTCATCATCTTAAAGAAGCTCTGCCATAGCGAACCCATGCAATGGGAGGAAATGCTACCATCGGTACCAAACGACATTTAAAACTGCAACGGAAGCAACACCCTTCCATCTAGCCTATGACATGGATGCCATCATGCCATGGGAGTTCACTATACCCAGCTTAGGGACTAGCCTAGACCACGAATGGACGATTACATAGAAAAGACTGGAGTAGCAAAGGACAGGAAAAAGAAACTCAGATTATCAGCCAGGGCAGTGGGTATGGTGGTATAAGAAGCCGCAAATATTCCGGAAGGGCAAGTTCTGACCAGGATGGAAAGAACCATATGAGGTACTGGAAACCTTCAACAATGGTACGATCCGACTAGGAGTCAATGGGCAGCCATTACGACAAAAGGTTAACGACAATCACCTCAAGCCGTACATCTACCCAGCAAAATTCCCCGCTCATGAGAACTAGGCAAAGAAGGGGAACCCCACGGCTCTTCAGGGCAAAGGTGCGACCAAAGTAGCAGCGGGGTCACATGGTTCACAAGTTGGACCACATGCATAAGCATGTAAAACGGGGTAATAATGGCAAGCAGTGTCATTAACACCCTATTACGAAGCATGGGTAGACGCGCTAGTTGTATCAGATGAGGTAGGTTGCCATGTTGGCACCATCCTAATAAGGACAACATGGGTGAATGAGGGCACGCTCACTCCTCCACAGGACAATTCGACTACTCCCCAACATCAGGAGGATGGAGTGGACCGAGTAGAACAAGTCGGTGGCCATTTGACACATCCAAGTGATGTATGAGGTCCAGGATAGGATCGCAGAACTCGTGGCTCCTAGGTTCTCCAAGTTTAAGGAATTGATTAACCGACCCGATGTCCGGAGGGTTCAAAAACTGATGCGGCTACTCGGACTCTATGAGGCCCCGTGGGGAGAAGTGGATAAGCCCAAATTCGCATAGCGAGACGGTCAATTCATCCAGATGGTATAGTTGGAGACGGGGAAAACCAAGCGAGCAGATTTGTGATTCAGATTGGGTGGCTCGGCATACTTTTGCATTGACTTGAACCAACTGGCCACCATGTTCAATCTGCTAGAGGACGACATACCCTAAAAGAGCTAGAGGAGCCCAAACGCTAGTGGTTCCTTGCTTTTATGTTCATTGGAAGAATAGAGAGGCACGTCACCACGCGACTAGCGTCTTGTGTAGCGCCTGGGAAGGGGTCGTCGTGGACTAGGCTGACTGCCTCAGGCACTATATGATTCCGACCCTAACTCGAGGCATCAATGGGATCCGAAAGGGGACCGGATGGATGCTCACCATGGCCGGCCACCTCAGCGTGATGCTCACTTGGGTCATCAGTCAAACTCCGATTCCCCTATCAGTGCAATTCCATTTAGACACCACCAAAGGGTTGGGAAGAGAGCAGGAAGACATCAATCAAACCAACAAAGGAAACCAATCGGTCATGCCAGAGTCATCATGGAAACGGGCAAGAGAAAACTCCATGCTAGAACAAGCCGGGGGAAGGGAACCACAGGGAAAAGATCGAAGGGCCCTAGCCATGGAAGCCACACCGGCAGTTTGAAAGCCTCTGGAATACCACCAATGCAAGGGCCATAGGGCCCAAGAGAGTGTCAAGTTAGTCCATCACAAGCCGCCAATCCGGGCAGCGAGGGAAATACAGGCAGCGTGCTAGGTGGAGCTTATCGGCACTACAACACCAAGGGGCTATGGGCCACCACAGTGCATCTCAAACTATCAAGGCCTTTGATCAGATTAGGAAGATAGTAGCAATATACAATGACTTGGACCTCCACAAAGTGTCCACAGAACATGACGCTATAATAACGGAGCTCATAGACCATTGCCAAACTGCTGAAAAAGAGGCAAGGGGGTATTCGGAATAGCTTCTCAAGGGGGTCCAATTATGGAAGGTCAAGGAGACCAGGAGGAAGCAAGCAGAAGAAGCGTGCCAACAGTTAACCGACCACTTAAACCAACTATAGAGCAAGTACAATAGCATCCAGAGGCTCCACAATCAACTCAGACAGACCACCAGCGGGCCATGGCGGAAGGTGAACCGCAAGTTTTTGAGCTTGGCTCTGAACTCAAGTGACGTGAGGTAGAGTTCACAAAGGTCCACCAAGAGCTAGCAGCGACCAAAGAAGAATTGTACCGATCCACTAGCCAATTCGAAACTACTCTCGCATCCACCTCGGTGAAACCCACGTCAGAGGCACAATGGGCTATAGTTCCATTCCAGCGACTCAAGGAACGTCAGTTGGTCGAGGCCCCGCAGGGCTCATCACGGACCACCATGGAGTTAGAAGTGCACACCCAACTACAGACTCAACTCCTCGCAATAAGGGAACATGAGTTGCAATGCTCACGAGAGCGGACTCAGGAGCTGGAGGTCTAGCTTAAGCAGATTCAAGAGCAACATGTAGGGTTTGAGGCGAGGGTATAGAGAGCAACCTCGCTAAAGGACACGACCATTGATGCCCTGAAGTAGAAGCTGACCACAACAGAGAGCAAGGTCACCACATACCGCCAGCACTATGGGTTGACGGTTGAGGGAATGGCCCGAGGATGTGCCAACGAATAAGTCCAAGCATCTGGTTGACAGTGCTTTGACCACCGTCAAACCGCTAGCCAGCGCAAACGAGTGATGGGATGGAGCGGCTGAGTGGTAAATGTACAACAGGTACGAACTGACAGCAATTCAGGAAGCGCTTAACCAGGCGTAGATCCGATCGTCCGGATCAACTACCAAGGTACTCGAGACAACACGCGTATGGGAGATGCATAAATGTTACAAGTAGGACTCTGTCACAGGGCAGCAGACTAGTGAGCAGGTGCCACTTGTACTTAGGATCTAGTACTAGCCGACCCATTATATAAGCCGAGAGGCTGGTAGTGGGTCGGGGTCCTTCTAATCCGTTTTTTGTCTTGTATCTTGCTCCACCTTTCTGAGGCACCTCTGTACTCAGGCAGGCAATATATACATGTATACATGTTCCTTATGTTCACCACCTCTCTTACTACTCTCTTCTCGATCCGCTCTGAGGCTAAGAAAGTACTTAGGTAGGAAGCGACAACACTGTTATAAGAGAACTTCTTTATACCTATACACGGACCCTTGCGGCATTCGAGTAGAGGCCATCTCTTCTAGTACTCTTGAGGTAAGGCCGGCTCATTGGCGCGGACCCATGGGACTGGACGCTATCCACAACGTCCTGGTAACCACCAAGACTTCATAGCAAACACCACGTCTGGCCTGCAGAGTCCCCGACTACCATAATTATATAATGTTTCACTTGAAACTGTAAATACAACTTTGTAAGTCATGCTAATATTAGAACAAGATACAATATGTTCATGTTGTATTAGATATGCTAAATTAATACAAATTGATATGTTATATTAATTAAATCTTTCAATAATCCATTAATTCATTTTAATATTGTTTTAAATTATTTAATTATAATATTATCTTAAAAATAAACGATAAAACTTATTTTGCTACTTTATTGATATATGGCTTCGAACCTGGATACAATAGAAGAAAATTTGTAAAGGATATTTGGTTATCTTTTTTGCCGAAAATGATATTCCCAATTGGATGATTGTAACGTTGATGAATCTAGAAATGTTGAATGTACCTAGGAAGAGTTAGATCCAATTTGAACCTTAAGAACTCATCTGCATTGTTTTTAAACTATAGTAAGGGATTTATATGTATAAGACCGATGCTGACTATAATGTTAATAAATAAAAAATGCAAAACAATGATGAAATTAACAAGGCAATCACTATGACATGCTATATCAAAATGTCATCAACTGTATAGTAATTTATCTGATTTCCTTAATGATAATTGAAGTATATAATATTTTATGACACATGCACATTTACATAAATACATACTTATAAATAATAAATTGCATTATTATGAAGTTTTATTAAATTAAGACAAGTTGAATGTGATTCAATTCACATAAAGAATATTCCCTTAAAGATATTATGTTTAATAAAAGGATATATTATAGATATATACATGCATATGAGACCAAAATAGTCTCGTTTATCGTTTAAGAAAACACACTTAAACTCAAAATTATATAACTCTAACTGACTTAATAATGAGAACATTCTCACTATGTATTTCCTTAGTCGTAATCGCTTTAACATAGTGTTATTCCTAGACATGCTTTACAAAAACAATATCATTATACCATTTATTTTTGGTTTGACGAGATTAATTCCTTTTAAATCTAAGTTTCATTCCATTTGAAAGACATTGGGTTGATTCGCACTTGCACTTATACTTAGAGATAAGGGCCAAAAGTGCACTTAAATTGCTCTGCACATGTATTTAGGAGATAAGGGCGGCCATTAAGTTAAATTTTAAATGTGAAAAATTTAAGGTTGCTTGCTCTGCACCTATTTTAAATTTAATGGTGTAACCATTAAAATTTAAGTGTTTCGGAAAGAAAAAAAAACAAAATTTAAAACAACCTTGGAAGGTGATCTTAAATTTTAAGGGGCATTTATAAATTATTCTAAAAAGATTCTTATTAAGATTCTTTAAGGGTTAGGTCTAGGGTTCATGGCAACTAGATTTTAGTGCTAGATCGGTTAATGTCAGGGGTGTAATTGCCACCCCACAGATTGTGAGGAGGCGATGATTGGGGATTTAGGGCTTTTAAAGGAAGAGCAAGGCGCTGATCAAGGTGGCGATAAAGGTGATGAGCAGGGAGGAGGAGATGGCGCGGACTCTAGGCCTCAATTGAGGCCGAGGCCAACTCGGCGCTAGAGGTGGAGCTTGGGGCCCATGTTTAGGGTGCACCAATTCGGGAGCTCCACAAGCTCCACGTAGGAATCCCCAAGATGCACATGGGAATCCCACACTTCCACGAGCTCTTGGAGCTAGATGTGTGAATCCCATGGCGCGCGAAGCTATACGCGGCAATCCTAAACCACTACCCGCCACCTGAACTCCTCTTTCAAACTTTGCAGGAATGTTGAATTTAAAAATTTGAATTTTTGAATTTTAAATAGAAATTAAAGGTGAAAACATATTCGAAGATGAAAACATTAATAAAATTTAAGTGTTTCATGTACAAAGAGACACGCATTTAGGGTTAAAATTTGAGGATAAATTCAGTGTCATGTGCAAACACAAGAAGTCTTAAAATGTGTAATTAAATCGCAAAAATCACTTTAAAGTTTCTATGTGCGAATGTATATACTGTTAACTTTTTAACTGCTAGCACTTCAAATTTTTAAGTATAAGTGCAGGTGCGGATCAACCCATTATAATATAAATAAGATATAACAAGAACAATCTTGTTAGCTTATTTGTTAATGAATACAATCTGTAGTCAATGAAAACAATCTCGTAGATGATGTGCCATAAAATTTATATCAAAGAGTTATTGACATGATTTTAATTTATATTTTTCAAAAAACAATGACAATTTGTAGAATCAACTTTGTGGAGTTGACTCATTACGGTGAAGTGGTAGCGAAAGTCAACATTATATCTATAGATTCTTTATAGAAATGTATCTTTGACACACAACAAATCGTGCATAGAGGTTTTGCAAGTCTTTCCCGTTACAAACACAATTGACTTTGAATTACATCACAAATGTCTTGTTATTTGGCCTTTGTTTGGGTTGAGGTTGCCTAGGTCTCATCGAAATCGAGGACAATGTGCAATCTCACATGGCATAGCCTCTTATTCCCTCATTATGATTCACAAAAAAGGTACATGGGTAAGCATTGAGGTGGTGTTACTAGTTTGTAATAGAATGACTTAATTAAAAACATAACTCTTGGTTGGTTTGAGGTTGTTATTACGTTAACATCTATATATAATAAGGCACTTTAACTTTTAAAGAAAAAATACATACAATAAATGTCGAATGAAATGGAAAAACACAAACAAACTCGTTACCTATTTGAGAGTGGCTTGTAATAATTATTGTGTAAACACAAACAAACATAAACAAATTGGTCATTTATCGTACTAAATGGATGAAGAGAGTGGATCATAATAATTATTGTGTTAAACAAGATGAATATCTTATGATTCATTTCATATCTATTTTCTAATTAATTCATTTCAACTTTGTTTAGTTCAAATACCATTAAACACATTCATGACTATTTCACAATTACATCAATTCAAGTATTTATATTGTTGATACAGGTCAAATGGGATGCCCAAACTTTTGTACTAAGAATTTTTAACTGACAACTAGAATGGTGAAAATGCGAATGTGAAACAAATGATTAAATACCTTATCAAAAAGTGCAATTTAACTCATTCACCATAAACCCTTAATACACATTAGTATATATATGTTATTTCGCATCCTTTATACCCAGTATAAGTTATATTACATGTTAAGAGCTTTTCCATACTGTATTATTACAAAGTTATCTACAATTAATACAAGTTCAACTTCAATTATGTATGTAAACTCCGTGAGAAGAGACAAAATCAATTGTTAAGCAAGAGGATGTAATCTAAAACATCAAACTTTCATTTTCCTCATAAAACTTGCAGTTTGTGGAGGAATGGTCATGGCTACATGCATGATCGCAATCTTGCTGGCGACATAGCTAGCGTTTAGTCTTTTTGTAGGTGTCCACGTTCTAGGTGTGGATTACATAAGTAATAACAGTGTTATGTTGTTGCAGATGTTATGTCCTTGGTTTGTGCATGAGTGCGTGTGTTCTGCACTATCTTTGCGTGCTTGAAAGTGTGTGCTTGTGTATCCTTGGGCGTGCATGTCTACACCCTTACTTGGAGTCTCCACAACTGGATTTGGTGGTTGAAGGATCGCCTTGTACTATACTGCAGTCGAAGATAATTGACTGCGTCATATGGTCGTGCCTGAAAGAAAAGAAATGGATCTTATGATTGTGTGTTTTAAATTGTGTTAATGCATAAGAGATTTCACAATTTCAAGATTTTTATAACTATGTTTTGGTATACAATATTAGTGTTGCTATGCAGTATACCCACCTGAGCCTTGTGAGAGGCGACTTGCCTAAGTCCTTCTTGCAGACCGGACAAGTTTTGTTTTGACTTTCACTGAGGTGTTTAACAATGCACTCTCTACAAACTGGAAAATAAAGAAAATGAAAACAAGAATTAGAGTGACAAACGTTTAGCATATATTAGGATACATGTAGGCTGTTGACGTGGGATGCTTAATGATGAACGTGCTGACCAATTCTCAGACAGTCTCATTGATGAAGTGGCTCCCCTAGTCTGACACCAGCTCCAATCTACCCACTTTGTGGCATAGTCCGTTGCCACAAGAATGTACATGGAGCATGTTGTGTGGGCCCTTGGGTTGATAGGCCCCATGAAGTCCGTGCCCCACTTCTCAAATGCTGCCATTCCTATTGAAGGGTGGTACTCCATGCCTTGGCCTACCGTGGGTTTGCCTATCCATTGACAGTTGATGTAGCTCCTTGCTACCTTGGTGGCGTCTCGGAAGATCGTTGGCCACCAGAGTTCAGTCTGTAGGATTTTCCTAGTCATTTTGTCCCCCCCGAAGTGTCCTGCCCTTGGTCTTGCGTGAGCTGCGTTGACAATTTTGGGGATTTCTCATGTCGGGGGGCATCTCCAAGTATGTCATCATTAGTAATGGTAAGCATCTTTAGGCGAGGCTTTGTCGATGTGTTGCCGATGTTCCGAAGAGGCTGTTTAACCCGTTGATGAGGTAGCGTTGTACTGGTTGTCGCCATCCTGGGATGTTCGGGTCAGCTGTTGACTCGGTGGCTCGTGGTGGGGTGCCTTGTTGATAGCTGCCCCGAAAAGGTTGGCATCTTGTATGTCGAGCAAGGTGGTGGATTCGGGTGGTTCACCACTTGTTATCCGAGTATCTACCGAGCCGGCCGCCCGATGAGCTACGGTTTGTTCATGAGGTGAGCAGAGCATGGTGATCCACGATTAGTATGAAGTGGTTGCCCATAAGGTAGTGGCAAAACTTAGATACTCCATAGATAACCGCCAAGCATTCTTTATCGGTCGTCGAGTAGTTGCGTTCGGCCGGCATCATGAGTCGGCTTCCGTATACGATGTGTCGAAGCATCCCTTTGTTGTCCTCATTAGACAAGACTGCACTTGCCGCTACGCTGGAGCCATCTGTTTGTAAGTGGAACTGTCGATTCCAATCTGGTGGAAATAAGGATAGGTACTTCCACCAACTGGTGCTTTATGTCCTCAAAGGCAACATGTTGGTGGGTGGTCCATTCATATGGTGCCTCTTTAGTAAGTAATTCGGTTATAGGCTGGGCCCTATCGGCATACTATCGGATAAACTTGCGGTAGAACCCTGCTTTCCCTAGGAACCGCCAAAGTTCTATGACATTCTGTGGGGTGGCATCTCGGCCAATGCTTGTACTGATCTTGGGTCCACCGTGATGTCTTCCCTAGAGACGATTTGCCCTAACAACTTCCCCGTGGTCATGCCAAATATACACTTTGAGGGGTTAAGAAATATCCCATATTCTTAGCAACACCGTAACACCCATTCCAAGCGTGCCACGCGGTCCTCCGCTAGTCCATAAGTTATCAAGTCGTCCAAGAATGCTCAGATGAAATCCATGAGGTTATCCGGGAATACATGCTGGACCAATATCCGAAACATGGCTAGAGCGTTGTAGAGTCCGAATGACATAACTCTGAATGCGTATGCTCCCGAATTTGTGATGAACACAATCTTGGCTTGGTCTTCTGTTGCGATCATCATCTAGTTGTATCCACTAAAGCCGTCCATGAATGAGTATATCTCATGACCTGCTACGTCTTCTAGGATGGCCTCCGTGAAAGGGATGGGGAATGGGTCCTTCTCTGTAGCAGCATTTAGTCACCGGTAGTCTATGCAGATTCTCAGCCGGCCATCCTTCTTAGGTACAATGAGGATTGGTAACAGCCATTCTGGGTTCTTGATGGGGTAGACAAAGTCTACTTTGAGCCACTTGTCAATCTCCTGTTTAGCTTTTGGGCGTAGTTTGGGTTGATGCGGTACCGTGTTGGCGGTTGGGTTGGGTGTCTGGTTCAGCTTAATTTTGTGTTGGCACAACTCCAGCAAAACTCCCCTTAGGTCGTGATAGGTCCAAGCGAATACCTCTCTGTACTTACGGAACAGTTGGTAATCTGCTCTCTTAGCTCTGATCTATGTGAGCATTAACATTGACTAGCCAGGTCTTCGTTGGTGCCTATGTTGACTTGCAAGATCACTGCCTCGGGAGTCATGTTCCACCCATAAATTGGCTTGCTACGGTACTTTCCTGGGCCGACAGAGCTACACTCCGCATTTCCTTCCACAGAACGGGCCAACTCGGGATTTGAGCTTCCGAGGTGTCTACTCCGGCCTCTAGCTGAGTCATTAGGTATGTGGCGGCAGACTTTCGTACTTCCTGTTGAGGGTCCATTCTCCTATGACGAATAACTCTGGTAAGCATGCTAAGATAGCTGCTTCTTTCTCATCATCTAGTCCCTCCCCCCAATCTGGGAGGTGGTATTCCTAGGGTCGGGATTTCGATGGTGCGCCGGGTCTTGTCTCGCAATCACAGATATGACCCCCCATTGACTGGGAAATGGACCTATTGCTTCTCCCAGTCGTGCTGTACCCTTGCACCCCAGATCAAACCCCCCTTTTTTGTGCATGTCAAGAACGACCACGTTTATCAGGAATTTAACGCTTTGGATCCTGATACCTACCTTCCTCATGATGCCCTTAGGTGCCACCTTGGCTTGGTTCGCCATTTGTATGAGGAAGGGTGAGGGCTTCGGGGCGGCATTCCCAACTCCTGATGGAGCTCTATGGACATGATGTTTACGCTTGATCCCCCATCTATGATCACATTGTGGATTGTGTGGCTAGCCACTTGGACGGGTATGGCCGGTACGTCGTCCACAAAGTCTACCACTATCGTTGCGACCCTTGGGGTGCTGTTGTCAGCTCCATGGTGAGGACTTCATAAAGCCCTGGAGATAACTGTAGTAGCTCTCCTAAAGTTACCAACACCTGGGTTTCTCGCACCTTCCCAGCGAGGGCCTCACGCATTCCAGTCGTGCCCTTGGCCCTGGACCCTGTGCCAGTCTCCCTTGTTCCGCAACCGTCTCCACCTCAACGTGCCTTCGCCCCACTGACCCGATTCTCTGAGTTCAGCTGCCACTTCCCCTCACTGGACTCCCTGTTGTCTTCCTCCTCTAAGTCAATGGGTCGTCTTGTCTGTTGGGCTTGCGACCTCATGATTGCCCCGCATTGTAGCTCGGGGGGTGACAATTCTACATGGTGGGCCTGTGGTGCGGGACCCAGTGTTATTGTGGCTGGGGCTGGTCCCTTGGCCACCCTTGTGGCCCTTGGTACGTGCGCTTCTAGCATGGGCTTGAGCATCACAATCCAAGAGCATTGGTATAGTGGATGGTGTCTGCTACACAACGTACAAAATCAACTCTTTGGTGTTCTAGCCGTTTGTTCATGTTGTCATAACTTGGTCGATTCTGTTGGCGCTCCAAGGAGTGCAACCTCTAGTTGCGGTCTCCTGATTGTGATCTACGGCAGGGTTGGCCACCGCCGCGGCCCCTATACTGTTGGTCTCCTCGATGGTCCGCCTCCTGTCGCTCAATGGCCCAGGCGCTAGTCTGGGTAGCGTGCCACTTAAGAGCTTGGTTAGCTGGTAACAATCATCCATATTGTGAGATCCTTGGACATTACACACTTTGCAATTTTATCCCGATGCACGGTGTATCCTAACTAAGCAAGAGTCGTCGTTAGGTCCTCCTATCGTGCTACCGCCTTGTGGGTCTCCCTTTGTTGTGATTGCTCGTGCTTCCTAGTTCCCACCCATCTCTCCTTCCGGGCCAATTTTGGAATGTTCGAGAGGTTCTCCTCGTCTCGTGTGGTGATGTCGTTTGCCCCCTCGGAGTCTGATTTGTCATGCGTCTTCCTCTCTAGCGTCTTTTGACTTCCTGCTTCTCAATCTTCTTGGCGTAATAAAGTAGCTTGTCGAACGTCCGATCATTGTCTAGGCCGATCCACTTGTGGATCTCCAGCCGCAGTCCCTTTCGGTACTACATTTTCTTAGTCAAATCGACTAGGGCCTCCCTTAGCTAGCGATGTACCCCAGCATGCAGACCGTGTATTCATCAACCGACTCTCCCACTTTTTGTTTCAAGCTTGTTAGCTTGTGGATCACCTCTACCTTGCTCTTTTCCTCCTGGAAGGTGTCCAGAAATGCCCCTCTGTGCAGTTTTCCAACGAGCTCCTTCGTTGGCCTTATGGAATCGCATCCACCAAGCATGTACTTTCTTGTCCAGGGTGCAGAATGCACTCAGCTTCTTGTGGTTGTCGTCTATGCTCCTCAGTTCGCATACCTGTTCGAACTTGTATACGTGCTAGTTTGCATCTTCACCCTTCGCTCCAAGAATGCGGGTAAGGCACTGTTACGTGTTCTCCTGCATCCGATTGAGTGCACAAGCTAGTAAGGTTACCGGATTGATTCCCATGGCGTCTTGTTGAGCCTGAGAAGTGCTCCAATCCGAACCCTCCGCTTCGAATTTGATGTAGTCAACATCCAAGTATTATGTGAGTAGCTTCTCCTCCCTCATGCCCCTGCCTCCGATTGAGGTGTGGGTGACGAGGACGGGCTCCTCCTAGCTGTCTCTCAGGGGTCCCTCCGCAGGACCAACCTGACGGCTAATGGCGCGGCTTACCCGGCTGAACAATATTCTCTCATCAAGTGAGTGGCTTTGCAAGACCGTGCGCAAAATCCCCTCACAGCGTCTAGACAATCATGGTTGACGAGGCAAATCCTCCTCACCTGAGATGGTATCCCCTCGTCTCATGGTGATTGCGGCTTTGCCATGTGCCCTGGTGGATTTCCCTCATGAGGTCAACACGATGTTGGTTGCTCGGGCGAATTTCTCTTGCCCCTGGATGGCCCTCATCCCTTGCCTAGAGTGGCCACTGTGTGGCCCCCCTTACTAGTACCTCCTCCCAATTTGTCAATTCATCAACATCCAGTCGCCTTCGTGCCGGTGGTCGTCCCATGTGTACCCTGGCCTTCTGAAACCTCGGATTTTCATCCTGGTAACCACCCTAGCCTACTGTGTCGTCCAATTGGCTGAACTCTAGGTGCAGAGGTTGCCTTATTGGCAATCGATGCTCCTCTCTACGAGGGCCTTCTGGATGAGGCTCTTCCTCCCTTCTTTCCAGGCAGCCACGAGCCCCCCGCCTTACCCTGGTGGGTGATGGCGGCCTTGGGTTTCTTACCTTACGTCCCTCATGACGCTGGCCACGCTGGACCTCCGGCTCTCGTCCCATGTCGTTATCCGTGCTACTTTCACCACCTCGAGATTCCTGCCTCTAGTGCAAGCTTTCCCTTTTCTGGGGTTCTCCTATGTGGGGTTTCCTCCTTTGGGGTACTTGTCAAACACGAGTTCTGCTCTTTGATATGGAGGCTCATTGTAGCCGTCACTTTCGCTTACGTCGAGAGGGGTGGAGGGCTTCCATCGCCTTGCCATCCATCCCACTCTGCGTAGGTCATTGTTAGGTGAGGTCGCCTGTCTGGTGTTGCTCATTCCTGCACGCTCCTATACCTGGAATAACATCCGAAAGTGCTGCGGGTTCTTCATATCCTTCTTCGTCTTCGGCGGCTTGCAACCGCCTCTGCTATTGCTGTGCTGAGTTTACCGCTTCTCAAAAATTAGGCCATGTGGTATTTGCATCGTTTCCTCATGTAGGTGAGGCATGGGCCGATTGTGGCAACTGGGGTGCCTCTCTGCCTTTCATTAACCTACCTAAGCAAGCCCGACGCATCCTCCTGGCCAACTGATGCTTGTTGATCTCTAGTTGTTCAAACGAGTTAATCCCTCTTTTGGGCCGCAACTTTGCTTACTATGGTAAACTCCATCCTTATGTACTATTTATCCCTCCGTGGTGGCCACAAATGGTCATTGGGGACTCTGCAGGCCAGATGTGGTGTTTCTTATGAAGCCTCTGTGGTCGCTAGCACGTTGTGGATTGCATCCAATCCCGGGGGTCCACACCGGTAAGCCGGCCTTACCTCAAGAGTACTAAAAGGTGTTGAATGGCCTTTACCTGGATGCCGTGAGGGTCCGTGTACAAGGGTGGGGGAAGTTCTCCTGTAGCAATGCAGGCACCATATATAAATATATGTTCCTTTTGATTACCATCTCTCTGGTGATTCTTCTCTTGCTCCGCTCCTAGGCCCAACAACATACTCTGCCACCAAGTGGCGGCCTGAGTACAAACTACCTTAGGAAGGTGGAGCAAGATACAAGACGAAACTCCACTAGAAGGACCCCAACCACTACCAGCCTCCTGCTTATATAGTGGGTCACTTAGCGCTAGACCCTAGGTACAGGTGGCATTCTCTCACTAGTCTGCCGCCATGTGACAAAGTCTTGTCTGTCAATCTATGCACCTCCCTAGCACGTGTTGTCTTGAGCACCCTTGGTAGCTGATCTGGATGATCAGATCTATGCTGGGTTACGCAACCACCTAACAGCTATCGCCATTAGTCCATACCTACAGTACCTTCCTTGCTCGGTGCTTCGTCTCATCACTAAATATGTTAAATATGTGGTAAATACAAGATAAGTTGGACTTAGGGTTATTTTAGGAATTATTGTAAAAAGAGGATTAATTATAGAAATATGGATAATCTCAAGGTTATTTGAAGAATTTTCCGAACATTAGGTGTTGTTATCTTAAATTTAGAATTAATAATAAAATATTAAAATATTTTTAAGTTATAAAACCTACATTGCTTGTTTAAATTAGATAATTAAACACATGAGACTATGACTCCCCATTAACTATTTTTTGGTGTGTGTGTGTGTGTGTAACAAAGTATTTTTTTATGTACAAAACTATGAAAATTTTCTTTATGTATATATAGTATCAAGTGGTATTTCCACTTATAAATTTAAATTTGAAATTAGATAATAATCCACTAACTATTCTTTTTTAATAATATATAAAAAAACTATATAATATAGTAATATTTAATATGTACAAAATTATTTTTTATGCTCTTTTCCATTACTTGTCGAGACTTCTTCTTGATTACCAAGTGGTATTGCAGTGCTTGTGTTGGCAGAGATGGAAGTAGCCAAAGATATAGGCATCAAACAGAGACCTTTGCTTTGTAGATATTGCATTGCAGACCCCATATCTTCTTCCATTAAGCGTGCCACCTGGCTTTCGGTTAGGGCAATGCCTTCACGTGAAATGGAATATTCGTTGCCATTCTCAGTTTTACGGCTTAAACTCGCTAAACTTTGAGCCCCCTGCATATTAAACTTAACACATATGGTATACACATACATTAAACAGTAATACTAATAATGATAGTTCAATTATTCTTAATGATTAAGACGAATATTATGATTATACTTATTCCCAAAGGCAACATATAAAAAATGCTTACCTCTGGTAAATCAGCTATAAGTGGAGCTACAGCTCCCGCTACTCCACCTAGCCTGCTCATGCTCAATACCTGAGAAAATGTAAAGTATAAGTTAATTAGTTTTTATTTATTTAAAAAATTATTTATAAAATACTATTTAGTTTACCTTGACTTGAAGCTGCAAAAACTTCACGTAATCGATGATCTCGTCAAGCATTGACGCTTTATCAGTCTGCTCATCACACAGATTATGCTCATTAGCTTGATTGATGTCATCTGAATAAAACATGTTATTAATATAACTCTCGTGTGTGTGTGTGTGTGCTTACTTTATTTGCATTGGGGACAAGCTCCTGCAAAGCCTTCATTCGTTCAGCAATCCTTTCCCTCCGCAGCTATATTGATATTATTAAGTAATAATATTAATGATAAATAAATAATTAATTATTTAATTAACTTTCTTACTCTTTCCGCTATACTATGAGGATCGGTAGCTTGTCCTCGACGAGCTCGCACACGAGGCCTTGCTATTGTCACAGGAGCAGCTAAAGGCCCAGTTTGCCCCTGCGTATATATTATCGATTAACACACGCACACGCACACACACACTCACACCTGATGTTGCTGCAAAGGAGCTGAAGTTGGTAAAGAGGGGACAGAAGGTGCTACATAAACTTGAGATCCCTGCAATGAATTCCACAATGTGAGAGAGAGGGAGAGAGAGGGAGAGAGAGAGGGAGTTACCATGTTAATATGATCTCCTGTATCTTCCTCACCACGTGCTCTCTTCTTCCCATTGTTGAGATCACACCAAGCATGGTTTTCCTCATCTGTCCTTGAGTTAACCACGCTCGAATCGAATTCATAACCACTGTGGATGTTCGAGACCAGCAGTGGGGTACCGAGCATCTCGGTACTGCTGTTTCTGCCTATACCGTTACTCACATTGTTGTAGTCATCGCTCCAGGAAGGCATAGAGATTATATTGTCGAGAAACTCATCCATCTGGTGACCGGAATTATACATATAATTCTGTGCTGCAGAGACACCACACAACTGCCTATCTTTACAAATTTATATACCCAAACTGTCAACTGTTGTGCCCATTAAACACACTAACTTGTACAATGCAACTCACAAAGTCAACCGCTTCCAGATCAAACATATTGAATTTCTTGATACATTGTCCCCACTTATAGAGAGAGTCCAGTAAGTCAAGTGGTTTGAGTATACACCTCCGAATATTCGGTCTTTCCAGCTAAGATGTGCTAGTTTTAATACTAAACTTTAGTATTAGTAATTTAAAGTAATTATACTTTTTCTCCGGCTCCCCCGTTGCACGCCTGTACATGAAAAGCGGGCACGCTAGAGCCATGGTCTTAATAAAATTAATAAAATTAATAAAAATTCATTTAAAACATTAAATAAACTTAATTTAATTAATTAATTAATTAATTTTTTGCAAGCTGCACGAACATAACCATGTAAAACAAAAAAATCGAATGTGTTACCAAAAGCTAAAAACTCCCTTACCTTATTCCCCGCTGCACCGGACAAGACGGATTGTGTACATATGCCCCACCGACACCACATTTATTTTATTTATATTTATTTAATATTATAAAATTATATATATAAACACATATGGTGTTTACGTACGTGTAATGTGTTATCGAGTGTGTTTAGACAGGTGGTGGTCGGCCACTCTTGTGGCTAGTTATACGTATACAGCTACTAAATTAGAGTATATAACATCATTGAGCTCTCTCTCTCTCTCTCTCTCACACACACACACACGCACACACACGCACGCACACGAACAAACTGCAAAGTTTTAATATAGACAAAGGTGAAGCTCTTTAGTATATTATATATAAGATTGTGTGGACAGGCTTTTGCGGAGAGATGACAAGAAAGAAAGCAATTCCAGTGGTTCAAATGGGTGCAATCCTCGTTGTTTCTATTATATTTTTCGTAAAATAGTTAAATAATAATAGAAAATAGTTTTATAATTAATATTAATATATATTTAATATTAATTAAGTGTTTTTTTTTCTTGCTGCATGACTCACAAGGTCCCACTTAACTCGTTGTTGCGTGTACCTCTCTGTTCAAGAACATTAATACAAGTCGAGGCTTGCTATGATTATGTCCTGGAATGCCAGCAGTAACTTAAGTATATATTAAATAAATATTATTAAGTTAATTATTTATAAAAGTGTCAATGTTAATGTCTATAATAAAAATATAAATGAGTAAAAATAAAATATTATATATAAAAAAATAATTTAAAAAAGTAAGAGATATCCTATGATAACAAGGATCAAATCTCAATGAATATGGAAAAAAACATAGGAATGAAATGATATTCCTGGGGGATTTTCGGGTGCCTCTCCTTCGGTGGTGCTCAATGATATGCACGACCCGCCATTCAGGGGACAACACACAAAAATAACACATTTTTTAACTGTTTCCCACGTAGTGTGAAACCCCTTTTAATCTATTCCGTATACTTAACATATAATTAAGCCTATGTATGTCTACGTATTAACAGTAATGTATTGTTATTAGTATATGCTCTAACCATTCTATAGTGTGAAACCCCTTGAGTTTTATTCCGTATATTTATGCCATAATGTATAAGTATCACTATTTAAGTATATATCTTTTAAAAACGTGTGTACTCGATGTTTTAAAATAGCAGAATATTTTAAAATCTGTTTCCCACTTAGTTTGTAACTTCAGAATATTCTTTGTTAAAACCTAAACCTAACCCTAATTTATGAATTTAACCCTAATTAAAGACTAAACCTAATCCTTGACAGACAGTTTAACAATGTGAAACCCCTTGAGTTTTCTAAAAGTTTTATTCCGAGGCTCAAAAAACTCAGTGTGAAACCCCTTAACTTTCTTATAAAGCTTTTCTTAATCTAGCTTAACCTTAATTTATTTACCCTAACCCGATTATAATAACCTAATAACTGTTTATAATGTTGCGGTTACGTAATGAACGGGTGGGAGGAATCGAACCCGGGAATCACGGGGAATTTTTCAGGTGACAGGAATCGAAGACAGGATCGCCTGTACTGGGCCGTTGCCCAACGGCTCGCCCTTTGAAATGAATGCCATATAAAAACAAGCAGCACTCCTGTTTACAGTCTATCAATAGGTTACATTTCCTCCTCCTGTACATTCTGTTCATTTCTTATATTCTTTTCATTATTAGAATTTCTTTTTAATAATAATTCGATTTAATCCATGGCGGCGAGCATTGGAATGATGGATGGTGCATACTTCGTGGGAAGAAATGAGATCCTTGGATGGGTTAACTCAATTCTGCAGCTCAATCTCACAAAAGTGGAAGAAGTAAGTTTTTTGTGTGCGTGCGTGCGTGCGTGCGTGCGTGTGTGCGTGTGTTATATATGCCTCAATTTTTAAATAATGTAGCTTTAAAATTTATATATAATTTTACATATGGGTAAATTAATCACTTAATTAATAGAGGATTAAGTTTTATTATATACAGGCTGCTTCAGGTGCTGTTTATTGCCAGTTAATGGATGCTACTCACCCCGGGGTGTTGTTGCAATGCACAAGGTATGTTTTGTTCATTTATATCTAATAATTATGTAATGTTTAAAATTTTTAATAAATATGTAGGTCAATTTTGATGCCAAGAATGAGTATGAAATGATACAAAACTACAAGGTTCTTCAGGATGTCTTTAATAAACTCAAGATAAGCAAGGTAAGTGGGTTACGTTTCTATATTATAGAAAATAGATTTATATATCATAAATAATATACACAATAGTGTGTGTGTGTGTATTTATTCAAATATTGTTTTGCAAATTTTTACCAGCATATTGAAGTTGCAAAGTTGATGAAAGGCCGGCCTTTGGACAACCTGGAGTTCATGCAATGGTTGAAGCGTTACTGTGATTCTGTACATGGCAGATCAAGGTATTGCACATGTATATTATATACACCCACACACGACAACCACACACACAAACATAGAAATGCATACTAAAACTGAATATATGCACAGCTATAATGCAGCGGAGAGAAGAGAAATGGCTAAGGGTGGGAAGGAGGCAAATAGAAAAGTAGTTTCCTCTAGCATGAATCTGGGATCTGCAAGATCATCGTCTAACAGTGCTTCGAAAACACCATCCAGTTCTATTAAAAAGATAGATATCTTACACAGCTCGGGTACGTGCATGCATGCGTGTGTGTGTGTATGAGAGAGAGAGTATAATAATATATACGTTTATATGCAGCAACCAAGGCATACAAAGCTGTAACCAGCAATACATGTACACCTACACCGACCCCGTTGACAGCCCAAGTGAATGCATTCCATGAGCAGATTGCAGAGCTTAAGCTCACAATGGAAACACTAGAAAAAGAACGCGACTTCTACTTCTCAAAGCTACGTGACATAGAAATCCTCTCCCAAACACCCAGTCTCGCAAACTCACCTGTAAGTGCGTGTGCGTGTGCGTGCGTGTGTGTATGTGTGATCTCTCTACCTTGCAGGTTGTAATGGCAGTACAGAAAGTACTATACTCAGAAGAAGACGGTCCCTCAGTGATAGCACAGGCACAAGCCATGATCGGTCAGCAAAAGCGGCAGCAGCAGAACACAACCACCACGTGTCCCAGTGAATGCTTAGAGATTGAAAGCTCTGCACCGCAGTCGGAGTGCGGACAGCACGAGGAGGACGAGGACGAGCCCTTTGCAGTGGTTTCTAAGCTTTCACAACAGAACAGGAATATCAGTAATCACTCATCTGTATTTGACCTGGATGATCCACAGTCTGTTTACCACCTTGATGATTTGCTCTCTCCACACAGACCTTGTACTGATTTACTGCAAATGGGATCACCTGTTAGGTATGGTAGAAATATAGAGGTTATTCTTTGAATAAAACACTTGGTCTGTCGTTTGCAGACTCATAATGCTCTCTCTCTCTCTCTCTCTCTATACACACACACACACACAACACAATGATGACAAATCCCGACTGCCTGGGACGGGAGGAAATCGCCACACTCTTACGAGCGTGCGGGGCTTCAAAGGATGTCTTACGGGGAACACATATCTACAAACACATACTAAGCAACAGTTTGTATAGATACGATCATTTCCTGTACAACTTGGTTGTGCAGATGTATGGGAGATGTGGGAGCTTCAAGAAGCAAAGCGGGCATTTGATACTATCCCATATCCGAATGCATTCTCCTGGAACATACTGTTAACTGCATATGCCCAGAATGGGCATCTGCACCAAGCAAAGCTTACGTTCGAGAGAATGCCTGGGAAATGCGAAGTCGCATGGAACACACTGATCAGTATGTATATCAGCGAGGGAGACACAATGGGTGCCTGTAAAATATTTCAACAGATTCCTAACCCGAGCGTCCTCTCGTGGAACCTCATGATCAGTGGATACGTGGAATACGGGCAAATCCATAATGCAGAAAAACTGTTTAAGGTAATGCCCAATCCGGATACAGGCTCTTGGAACACAATGATTACTGCATATGCCAGGAAGGGGCATTTGCAGAGAGCAAAGTCTCTATTTGATCACATGCCGGACCGGGACTTAATATCATGGAACACCATGATCAATGTGTATCTTCAAGGTGGTGAACTAGAACTTGCGAAGGATACATTTCATAGGATGCCCAAGTGGGACTTAGTTTCTCTCAATGCCATGCTACAGACAGTAAAGAATGTGGAAGAGGCAGTGAATGCGTTCAATACAATGCCTGAGAAAGACATGGTTACATGGAACATACTTCTTCATGTTATTGCTCGAACAGGTGATAAACACCGAACCAAGTTGTGGTTTCAGAAGATGCTGGAATATAACGCTTCTTCCTGGACCATTCTCATTGCAGCATTTGCCCAGTACGGGCATTTGCAGGAGGCTAGAGATGTGTTTAATTCCATGCCAGCACCAAACCTGGTGACGTGGAATGCCATGCTGTCAGCATACCTGGAGTCCAGGGACCTTGAGAATGTACGTTCCTTATTTCAGTCCATGCCCATGCGTGACACCGTGTCATGGAACGTGCTGATTCAGGCATACAGTCAGCAATGCAAGGTGGAAGATGCGAAATATGTGTTCGATAGAATGCCTGAACATGACATATTCTCATGGACTGCCTTGCTTGGGAGTTATACACAAGTTTCCATGTTAAAGGAAGCTAAAGGTGTATTCGATAGTATGCCAACGCACGACTCGGTATCTTACTGCACCATGATCATGTCATGTGCATTGAATGGGAAGATAACGCAAGCTAAGCGGATGTTCGAAAGCATGCCAGAGATGAATACAGGGACATGGAATGTAATGCTTACTGCATATGCCCATACAGGGCATTTCCTGCAAGCAAAGGGCTCTTCGATAACATGCCGGAATATGACATGACAAGCTGGAATACCATGCTTTCTGGGTACGTCTATGCTTCCTATGCAGAGTATGCTATTGAGTTTTCGAGAATAATGAATATAGAAGGATTTAATCTCGATGAGAAAACTTTCACTGTCTTGTTAAATGCTTGTAATCATATTGGACTCTTAAGCCAAGACTGGACTCAGTTTGTTTCTATGGTGTTTGACCATAACGTTAACCCGTGTGTCGAGCACTTCTGCTTAATAGCAGACATTCTCGGACGATCCGGGCAGATAGAGAATGCTAGGGAGGTTATACAACACATGCCTTATCGACTCGACAGTTATACATGGGGAGCTTTACTAAATGTGTGTAAAATGCATGCTAAAGAGCATGTGGTCGAATCTAAAATGGCACCATATGTTTTGTTGGCTAATGTCTTATCCTCTTCAGTTAAGAAATGTTAGTGTGTATATATATATGATACTTACCTTAGAGGCCCCGTGTTAACCTGAGATGACATCCTTTCTCATGTTTAATACCTTGGACTGTTCCTCAGACATGCCAACACTACCATACAAGCTTGCCATAAGCAAGTAAGCTGTATCCTCGGACTTATCCAGCTCTACCACGGCACTGAATGCTCTCTTTCCGACTTCCACATTCTTCCACTTCTTACAGGCACTAAGGACTGTTTTCCACGTAACCGGAGTAGCATCATACGGCATCTCCAACACCATCTTCACCGCTTCCTCGAACCGGTTCGCCCTCGAAAGAATGTCGATAACACAGTGGTAGTGTTCAATGGTAGGAGAAAGCCTGTGCTCACGAACCATGGCATCAAAACACGCCAGCCCTTGATCCACGTATCCAGCATGACTGCACGCTGTTAAAGCCAACAAAAACGTTATGTTATTCACAGGCAGCTCCTCCCTCGTCATCTCACGGAACAAACCCATTACCCGTAAACCATTTCCTTGCCGGCTGTACCCAGCAATAAGTGCATTCCATGTTATTACACTTGATGTGTATGTAGACGCCGAGAGGAAAACATGCTCGGCATGGTCCATGGCTCCTGACTTACCATAAAGATCCACCAGGAGGTTCACTACATAGGGGTTACTCTCTAAGCCACAGCAGCATATCTCACTGTGAACCAGTTTTCCCGCTTCTAGACTGGCCAATAAACAACACGCAGTGAGTGCAGTGATGTAAGTCACGTCGTTAGGAATGACTCCCATGTTGAAGAAGAGTTCCAGACATACCTCACCCAATCCATTCTCCACGTATCCCGTCAAAATGGAGTTATAAGAGATAATGTTCTGGAAAGGCATCCGATCAAAGACAGCTCGAGCATCCAGTACACTCCCGCACACAGAGTACACATTCACCAGTGTGTTTGCAACAAAGACGTTCATTTCATACCCATAAAGAGCAGCTTGTGAGTGTATACCCATTACCTTCCCGAGTTCTTCTTCACCAGAAGATAAGCACGCACAGGCGTGTAATGCAGCCACGAATGCATGTGGACCTGCTGTACACGACATGCACTCGAAGAGCTCGAGTGCAAGCTTGGCTTCCCCATTCTCCACACATCCCGCAAGCAATGCTGTCCAGGAAACCACGTCGTGCACCTGCATTCTGTCAAACACCTTCCTCGCATCAAGCAAGCTCCCACACTTCGCATATACATCTACCAAACCGCTCGCAATGTATATATCACAGTCGAGTCCGTCTCTCAGCACTCTGGCATGAGTCGTCATTGCTGCACCTAGAGATCTCACTTTAACTGCACCATCTTCTTTCGCTGTAAGACCTGCACAAGCCTTAACCACCGCAACGTACGTCCTCCTGTTCGGCACTGTCTCCATACACCCAAACAGCTCCAGTGCTTGCTCAGGACGTTCGTTATCTGCATATAATTGTATCATACCGCTCCAGCAAGCCACGTCGCGGTACCCCATGGAGTCGAACACTCTTCGAGCGTCTTCCAAGTTACCACACTTGGCGTACATGTCGACCAACGCACTTGCCACGAACAAATGCGAGCTGCAGCCAGAGTTCCTTGCTATCGAGTGTATCTCCTTCCCTTTCTCAAGGCAGAAAGACTTTGGCGCTTCATGGCTTATCGCTAGAGTAGAGCACGCGGTTAACACAGCAACGAACGTGTGAGAATTCGGTGAGACGTCTCCGCGTTGCATGAGAGAGAAAAGATGTAGAGCATACTGGCTTTCCCCATTCTCCACGTATCCCTGTATCAAGGTGTTCCATGAGACAACGTTGCGGTGTTGCATGGTTTGAAACAATGCGTGTGCTTCGGAGATCTCCCCGCAGCTGGAGTACATGTTGACCAGCGTGTTTGCAACGTATATGTGTGTGAGCGTGGCTTGGCTCGCCTCGCTGTGGATTTTCTTCCCCGTTTCCACGTCTCTTAGTGTGCTGCATGACTTCAGTGCGGAAAGAAGAATGCCTATGTCCTGTGGATCATAACCATGCTTGGCACAGAAGCTTAGCAGATCGCATGTGCTTTGTGTGTAAATAGAGACAGTGAGACGACGAAGGTGGGTTACATTCATTTACTCCACATTTGATAAGATTTAGGGTTTAAGGTTCAGGGTTTAAACCCTCTTTATATATATATATATAGAAGAGAGAGAGAGAGAGAGAGAGAGAGAGAGAGAGAGAGAGAGAGACCATAACATATGAAGACAAAAAGCCGGAGTGATATAAACAGGAAGATAGAAAAAATATGACTTACTTCAGAAGGTGCGTGAATACTTTTAATCTCATGCATAATGGAGGCAACAGAGACGAGGTCCTTACTAAGTGCTTCACCGCCCTCGATCCCCTTAATGCATTCCGATAACCTCGTGTAGTAGAGCAATAGCTGAGTGAGTGCGGCTCGGAGTATCTCCATCCCACACACCAAGTTGCTAAACGAGGTGATTAAGTCCTTGTGCATAACTTCTATTGCCGCCTTCCATCGGTTTGCAAAGTCCTGTACACCGCAACATTAAAGTAATGGTATATTACGTGTATTGTGCTGGTTATACTATATATAGAATATGCACATTACATATAAAAGAGCTAATTATTACATTTATACATTAACTCTCATGCACGTATACATACACTACTATACGCAACACGACTTAATTGAAATCGCATCATATAGAGTAGCATGCACCATATAATTCAGATTACGTCCGCATAAAATGTATGTATAATCACTCATCCACAAACATATACGCAGCGGATTGCTAATAAACATAGTCCTCACCAAATATAAACTGCGTATAAATGATACAAAAAAAAACTACTCTCGTAGTAATTACATAAGATGCAGTATGCTTACCTTTACAAGGGGTTCTACTTCACAACTGTCACAGGGCTTGCAATGCAGTATTCGAGGAGCTCGATTCATCACTTAGAACTGCATAGTATGGAATGCTTAGCATACACACACGCACGCACACACACACAGACGTATGTGTATGTTATCTTACCGCCACGAGTCTTCACGAAGGCTATCAGCGCCTGAAAGTGTTCCCTTAATAACTCTTCCTGCAGAGTAAGTCATATCACACGCACGCGCACACACACGTAGTAAGCAAACACATCATAATAAAATTGATCACTTACCACAAAAACCGCGGTACTGCCCTTTAGTAGCTCCTCAAACTGTTGCCTTGTTTTACACCATCAACGCCAGCTTCCTAGTAAATTGATATTATTATTAATAAACATAATAAAGTAAAAACGTGTGGATTTTTTCATTTCGTCTTCTAGAAAGTTTAATATGAAAACAAAAAGACTAGAGGACATAGAGGTTCTCTCTCTCTCTCTCTCTCCCCCTCCTCCCTCCCTCCCTCCCCTCCCTCTCTCTCTCTCTCTGCGTACCCTTAGGACAGCCAAAACCATGTCGTAGTTATTGATGAGAAAAATGGTCTGCTGCTTCTGCTTGCGGAATATTCGAGCTAATTTTACAAGCAAGTCGTCTACAGCAGCTCTTAAACGTTCTAAGTTTAGCTCCAGCTGTAACATAGCATATAACGACGTATATAACAATACCAGTAAGAACATTACAAGTCAATATTTAAGAGAATGTAAATATAATATCAGTGTATATGATTAACGTAGTTTAAACGCATAGCTATATGTGCAAGCACACACGGCACACAACTACACACCTGGGTGCACCATGTTCTGTGTTGATTTGAAGGAGTGATGCGGTGAATTCTGCATATCTCCTCATGACATAGTGAGAATGCACGTCGTCCTCCCACAGCGTCCCACATTTGCAGTTCGAAGGCTGACTAGATGCATATCAAACACTGCTTTGAATCTAGGCCACACCAGGATATTCAGCTGGTAATAAGAAGAAAAAGCTTACAATTAACTCTTGATCTCTCAGTATTAAACAATATCCTCTCTCCTTATATATACATTTATGTGTGAGCAAGCTCACCTTATCGAAGTAAGAATCCAAGCAAGGCACTCGTCTCCTTGACATGATAAGCTGTACAATTATTGTTAAAACTACCTCTATGTGTATATCAGTGCGTGATGTATCCACATATAGCTGACCTGATGTTGGTACGTTATCCGTATCATTAACATCAAGCCAATGGCATCGTAGCAGTTCATCAAAACCGTATTCATATGATCCTCAATGACGGCGAAAGGTCCTGCAATATTGATACACACATATATAGTATATACGTATATGTATATACAATGATTTTTGATGTGTATATAGGAAATCTGTAGTCTAACCAGCAAAAATTTCGGCAAAAATTGCATCCTCTCCAAAGAAGTTGCAACAGAAAAGATACCTGAAAAAGAATGTGAATACTCAAGAATATAAAGAGTATAATGTATGTGTATTACTCTGAAGTAGCTGTGTCCATTAGCAGCTTGTGTAGACTACGAAATAACACCTCGTATGGAAATTTCGTGGCACTGGCCTCTGCAATGTGGGGTATAATTGCAGGTTGATCAATTTCCTGAAAATGCAAGTGAAATAAATATATACTTTCTCGTTACTGCAAATATGTAATATGCAATTAGATTCAAAACGTTAAGCGCGCGCGTTCACACACACAATGGACAGTATAAAGCTGACTGGAATATCTTAAACAGCTTCCATCCAGCTCATATTGATAATTACAATAGAAATCTATATCGGATATATGTAATAAACATAAGAGCTGTACAATTTAAACATCTTATTTGGCTTACCTTTAATATATTAGCTCGGTCCCCGAGCGCAAAGACAGCGGACTTGTTCTTCAAGTTCGCTCTATACGAGCTAGATTGCTCCGGTACACCAATCAAGTCGTTTCTTGTAGCAATGTCCAGTTGTAGCTTTTCTAAAGATTGTATGTATGTACGGAAGTGTGCACTCAGAACCTGCGTATGAAGTTATTAGGCTGTCTTTGACCACACACACACACATTTACACATTGCAATTGACAGTATACATACCTTTCCCATCGTGTCAACATATGCTGCACGAACTTCTTGATACACCTCGTTCCCGTGATCACGCAAGAAGGTAGCTACATATCTGCAATTTACCTGATTATGAGAATTCGTAAAACACATATCAATTCACGTTAAACCAGCTAAGAAAGATATAACTTACTTGTACTTCAGAAGCACGTTCTGCTGAAGAATTTGAATGTTCGTCTTCGGCTTACGGAGAGCATATGTTCCTCTGAATGATATAATCCCGGCCCTAGAAGAAAAATGTAAATTATATATCTATTTTCATTGTGTGTGTGTGTGTGTGTGTGTTGAAACGCATCTAGTCACCTTGGCTACGGCTTTTAGACGTAGTTTCTCGAATTCGGGTTCGACATCTCGTAAGGCAGCAGACTCCTTAGCCGCAAAATCTTCTGCTATAAATTGGAGCTTTCTGCTTAAGATTTGAAGATTTCTCAACGAACTCTTCATTCACCTATATAACAAGACACACTTTAGTCACTAATCTTAAACTATTAGCGTATAAAAAAGGATATTTATATGGTCTCTTTCTCTTTATATGTAATGTTATGCATATAGACAGACATACCTCTCCATCGACGACGGCATTGATCATGTTTGGAGGAAGAACGATTTCTTCAAGAAACCTTGCCAGCTTTAACTCTGCCACCTGGAATGATAATCAAATACATGCATCATACACATCAGCAATAAAGTATTGCAGCAACAAAGTATATATAAAATAAATAAATACGTGAAACACCAGACCTTCCTGTTGCGAAGTTTCAAACCCATTGTCATTGACTGTTCTTGTAAGCTTCTTATTTCCGAGCTAATTGACCCCAAGTCCGCCTTCAATATAAAGCTGTTAAACCTCTTTCTTTACTTGCAAATATTATCGTTCATTTGCAAGTTACCAGTATCCATATGTGTGTATGTACATTATATTTATATACGGCAATATATACTATAGGGTGTGTATTGTATATATTATAGTTATTTACCTGAAACCCACCGAGTAGAGACTCCATGTGGGTTAGAATGGTGTCGCACTCCCGTATTTGAGCATGTAGCGACATCAGATTGTCGCTTTCTTTGATATAATCCTGTAAATACGTCATAAGAATTATAAAGAAATGGAAATAGAAAATACCTGTATAGACTCGAGCTCCACTTGACGTAACTTCTTCCTCAACGTCTCGTGCATATGCTCGTAACTCATTTCCTTTGCCTAGAATGTTTGCCACCATCTGTAGAATGCTTCGTTTCATGCATCTCTTTCCATTGCTTATTGATTATGTTTTTTACAATATATATGTATGAAACAGATATCTCTCTCTCTCACACACACACACGACGCACCAAGCACGCACACAGGCACGCACACAGGCACGCACAGATGCACGCATTAAGAGTAATCTAAAACAAAGTTTCGTACCTCGCGACCTTGGTAGCTCTCCAGCTCTTCTTCCAGACCTTCTAGCAGGACATCTTCACTGAACGGTGGTTGAATTGTTAAATTATAAATGGAAATACACAACGTAGGCATGTAGATTGTAGGTTAATCTCTGCCCAGTGATTCATGAAGATATACATCGGGTATTTTAAACAGTAAAATGCATATTACGTTGCTATCTTCATATTAGCACTTCTTATCAGGCTATTGTGACATGAAAGGTACATATGATATACATATACATATACAATGTATACTCTACCCCTATATTTCATTATATAATATTTTGCATACTTGTTAACTTACGTGATGCTATCTCTGTATAATCACTCACTCCATCAGAATGCATGTTGGTATACATGCTTCTATATTACACAGTTGATATATGTATTTTATTTTAAGCATATGTGAAACATATTCATTTTTTTTCGGCATACCTCTCACAATCCTCGCCGAACGTGAGATCTCCGGCCGTCAAGTTGGATCGGCAGCCTTGCCGTTGCGGATCCTCCAAATTTCCAGATACTTCTCCTGGATCAAACATCTCCGCATCAAATCAAAAAGAGAAAACCTCGGATCTGCTACGCATTTTCGACCCCAGAACCTCAGAAGGTGTGTGTGTGTGAGAGAGAGAGAGAGAGACGTTACCTCGGATGCAAATAGTGGTGAAGCAAAGAGCTTCTCGATAGCGAACTGGGAGAGCTCCTCGGCGCTTGGCATGGGATGATCAGCAATTTGTGCATCTGCGCTTCCTTCATCGGATTCGTCGTCTGCTGCCGGTAGCTCGAGCTTGGCAGATGCGCGCCTTGCTGCTTCCTCTACCAGGGCGCTTGAACCCTCCATCTCTGTTCTTAGGGCAAACGATTACCCCGAATATTCAGATGTAACGTTAAATAACGAAGTTCAAATTTAACTAGATAAGCTTACCTAATTACATTAATTAATAATTATCAATATTAAATCACTGTTGCATTGTAGTTTTATGTTCTCTCTCTCTATATATATATTATATCGTATGGTAAAGTTAAGCTGGTTAAACAAATTGGTGACTGGCGGGAAACTTAATAATATATAAATACAGTTTGAAATTATGGTTATATATACCATATAAATATCGTTTAAAAGTAGCATATTCTAAAGTTATGTTTTTTTATATTATTAAATTTTAATGCATTTATTAAAATTTTTAAATAGTATCTTTTAAATATATGAAACATGGTTTGGTATTATGTTAGGGTAATATAGCTTATTATCTTATTTGATTTGTTCTTAAATAAATAAGAGATTATTAAATTAAAATAAGTTATATATTATCAAAGGGTTATAATCATTTGATTTATTATGCTTAACAAATAAAAAGATGTAAAACAAGCTATATATTTATGAATCTATGTGTGTGATATAATTTTATGCTTTTTAATAAATTATGTAATTTTTTATAATTGAAAAAACAAAAGTTTTTATCAATCAAGACATAATGAAAAGATAATTTTATTACTGTAGCATAATTTTTTTTGTATAAATGAAAATTCAAAAAAAAAGGTGTAATGTGTTATATATGTATGCAAGGATATGTCCAAAGTCCCTAATGTATAGTTTAATATCCAGTTAAAAAATATTAAATTTTTTATCTATTGAGATATTTATAATTTAGACTTTAAAAGTATTTGTGAAAGTTTTTTAAGATTGGTTACAATAATTTGGCAAAGTATAATATAATATTTGATAATATTAAGACTGAAGCACTCAATATTTAATTTGGTTATGATCACATGAATTATGACATAAGAAAAACCAAAAGGGGGTTTGAGACTGACATTTTAATATGTGGTATTTTGTTGTAACTTGAAATGTATTTTCAAATTAATTAAAAAATGAGAAAAAATTTCTTAATATATTTTTGAAAAGCAATGTAATATTTTTATGGAATTGTTAATATATCTTAGGTTGATGTACTAAATTAGATATCTTGTTCATGTTTAAGGAATTTTATTAAATTATGAGATATAACTGAAATATGAAGTTAATATGGCATTCTAGTGTTATAATAATATTACTGTAGAAGCTAATATCTTATTAAATCAATTAAATGAACCAATCGGCAATTTGTGATTTCTCTTAATTTTTGAACGGTTCGTTATAATATTACGATAGCATTATACTTTTATTTCAAAGCTGAAGTTCAATTCGTATTAACTAAGCTTAATATGTTTATATTATATTTCTTGCATTTTTAATGAATTGATACAATTATAATGAAATAACTTGTCTTGAAATTTGAAGGTTAGTTGATATATGTAAGTTCAAATGTATTAATATTAAAGATGCAACTGTTCATGAAATGGGGATTAGTTTAAAGGTGCTTGTCAAAACACTATTACTCAAATTAATAAAAATGTTATACTTTAGTATATTGTTGGGGAAATGTTTACATAATCAGTTTGAGAGTTTGAAATAGATATAATGTTACAAAGGTGTGCAAAATTACAATTTTAAGAGATTCTTATCATAAAATTTAGTTTTGAGATTTAATATTTAAGTGAGATAAGGAGTTACGAATTATTAAATAACATTTAGTATGTTTGCTCTTTAAAAAATGAGCACAATGGGAAAGTATCAATTGAGACATGTGATATATAGAGGTTGGTGGTTGAGGCACTAGATATAAGTTGAATTTCTTGATTTTTACATTAGTTTGATAAAAAGGTATTTTAGCTTATATTTGCTCCTCGAATTAATCAATGTTTTGAAAGTGTAAAAAGTTGGTTGTGAAAGGCATATGATAATGTTTTGAAAGTGTAGAAAGTTGGTTGTGAAAGGCATATGATAATGTTATGACACTCAGTAGCAGATTTGACATGAATTTAATTCTCATTGGGAATAAATTTATAAGTCAAACACTTCAACCAGTTGAATAGAACTACTTGACCACCGAACAAAAATGCCTATTTATATGGGAGTGAGACATTGTTGAAGTGTGATCATGTGACGGTAACTTCACAAGAACTTGATAAGTTGTGCAGCATAATGAACATTACTACTTTAAATTTACAATTTCAACGTGGTGTATTAGGCATGATGAACAATTGTTGATGTTGATTCTTTTTCGCACACATATTTTGCAAATTTCATATTGTCACGACCCGATACAGGATACAGGATACAGGATTCCGGATACAGGATACGGGTTGCAGAATTTTTTATACAGGATATTTCTACAGGAATTTTGGATACAGGATATGGTTGTAGGATATTCCTACATGATATGCCTAGATGCAAGTTGTAACTAAAATGGGCATGGCTATAGTCCCATTTCCTAATAATTAGCAATTTTAGCTATTTAATTAGCATTTTCTAATATTAAAGGAATATTCTTTAGAATATATGTTTGAAAATAGAATATTCTTTAGAATATTCTATTTTGTATTCTACTCTTTAATAAATTATAGCATTCATTGAACAAAAATTAATAACATTATAAAAGTAGAAGGTATTAAATTATATAATATATTGCTAATATAACAATTAAGGAAGAGCATAAGAGGTACATTATATAAATATTGATGTTGTTATTAAAATATTAATATTTAAATATAACATTATTAATTAAAAATTTGTAGTAGTAATAATATATATATAAAATCCTATAATAATATAGTCAATCTTCCATATCATTTTTTAAATTTATATAGTTAAGTAAACAATTTGGTACTATTATTAAAGAGTTTATAATAATTATGAATATTAAATATATGATATTTTAATTTTGTATTATTTTAAGCTTTAAAAACATACATTCCCTTGCAGTTTTGTTAATCGTGACTTTATCAACGCTTCTTGACATCCACCCATATCGAATGGATTTAACATTTATAAAACATGCTGGGTCTTTTTGATTGGGAGACCATGTTTTCTCTAGGCATCCATTATATCTTTCGCTCTCCTTCTCATGTCGCCTTTTTTGTGGTTTGAACCATGCAACCTTAACAATACTATTTTTTGTGATTACTTCAGGTGTGTCGATAATTTGACCCATCCAAATAGGCTGATTATATGACGCATCTGGAGTAATGAGAACCATCATTAGTTTTTGAAGATCCTGGCAATAATCAAAGTATGCTTTAGGTTTTTGGTTCTTTGTCCAACAAAGTGTGGGGTTTGCACTTCCACATCACTACTGGCTTCTATGTCATCTGTGCTCAGTGATGTCATTTCAATCTCCTCTCGCCACCTTGTTTTAGGCCAAAAAGGGTGTTGCAATTCTGTACTTGTGACAGTAGGCCCTTCCAACTCTCGAACAACAGTCTCCCAATAGTCAACCACATGCTTATATAGTTCTGAGTAACCAGTTGCCTTATCAAATTCTTTGGCATCGATTTTTGAACCCATGCCACATTTTTTTGATGCCATCAATAATAACCTCTTGTTCCTTGAGCTGGGCACTCAATGGAATAGGGTCTGGTTGTCCTTCTGGGAGAAGTGGCTTTCCATTCTCTCCACTTTTGAAGAGCATTAACCCTCTTTCGGTAACCACTCCTGCTCTGATGGCCGTAACTTGTACTGCATAATAGGTATACCATCTCGTATGGAGAAAAAGAATTGTAGCGGCACAAGGTGACCAACTAAAGAATCATTCCCCTCTTTTATATACTCCTTGAGAAATTTTTTGAAGTCTGGCACCTCAGTCACAAGCAAAGCACAACTTTTTTTGGAGATGCAATTTTCAAAAAGATTCATCATATGCGGTAAGGTAAGTGCACTTGTCCTTTTTGTAGAGTTGGAGACCTTGCTGAAGAACGCATCAATATCTTCATGAGTGTGACCAACCATAAGAAAACTGAGCGTGATTGTTTCAAACACACCTTTGCAACAAGCATTGACAAGTATGCTAGCACATATCTAGAAAATAAAAGTAAGTATGAGCTTGAGAAACCCTTAAGTAAAATGATTTACCTATTTTTGTTCTCGCTGCACAATTATCCATCTGTAAAAGCAAATGACGAGGAAGCTTATTTGATGTTGAGGACACATGTACACTATTTGAGCTAGATCCCTCCACTGAACTGAACTCTCAACAGGGCCATCTGTTTTTTGTGCAGGTTGCTGACAATGCCTCTCATATTCCCAAGTAGCCTCAAGTGCAGACGTGTTCATGAGAGCATTATGTAAAGGTTGAAGGTGTTGTTTCTTCACTTTGAGATCATCGATAGGACTTGTCTGTGAGTGGGCTTCAAGGTTTCTGAAACACATGGCCAACGACCCAATAGTGAAATTGGAGTCGCTAGACCAATGTGGAAGTGAAAAGTGTCCATATGATTCACAACCGTGTCCATGTGTTAGCACACATGTCAATGAAATCGGAAGTTTCATGACATTTCCAAGGCACTTTGGTGTTGCAACGAGCTTTGGAATGCTGGTCTTTGAATGATCCATCTTGTCATGGATCAAGCACAGGTACTCTGATGGGTGTGACACAGAAAGCATGCGTGTGCATAGTATTGAGACCGCAAGTTTGTTGCGCAATCATGTGGCCTCCATCTTCTTTTGAATGGCAGTGATCTCCACCAAGGTTTTTGCACAAGCCTCTGCAACCTTCAATGATGTACAAGTGTCACACTTGGAAAAGCTAGAGTGTTTTGCAATCTCCACATCCTTAAAATGAGTATTCCATATGTTGTTGAAGGTACCAGTGCAGATTGCTTGCAGCCCCATCAAGCTAAGGCACTTGTTCACATGTTCACACAGTTTCAATTGAGTGTAGATCGAAGGCAAAACCTTGAGATTTTCCCTGACCCCTGCATTTTGGTTCGGCATTTGTGAGGCATCCTGTCTGCATTTGCTTCCACAAAAGCCTTGAGTATCTCTATGGCTGCCATAATGTGAGAGCGGGTTTTGACCAAGTCAGTGTTCCCATGTACTGAGGTTCGCGCTCCATCTAACCACTCATCCCTCCGACGGTAGAACGTGGTCTTTGGATCCCATATATACTGTACTAAGCTTTGAAGCAGATGGCCACCTTATTAAATACCATGGATGTACTCTAATAACCTGTGTCCGAAGCCATTCCATCAATACACCAGTTAGTGAGCATATACAAACTCATGCCTTTGCTTTTGGGTGAGCGTACGAAAGACATGTCTACATTGGGTAATTTCATTCCGGTCTGCCATCTGACAACACTTCTTCTTGCAGCAGTCAATCGTGGAAATGCTCGTAACGCTTTCAGAAGATGTAGGATCCATCTTCATCCTCTTGCTGAAACATGAAGGGGAAGATCTGCAACCCATGAATCGCCTTTTTCTTACAATAGGACCAATGCAAGGAACCTCTTCAAATATGGGTTGTTCTTCCGGGTTGTTATTATTGAATATCCAACCCAGAATATGTTGAACCATCTTGCCGTCTTAATTCAGATGTTTGCCACCTCACAAGGGATCAGGATGCAAAGTGCCATTAGGTGAAACCTCTGTCACAACTACACCCACGAAGTCGGACCCTAGTTTCTCTTCTGACACTGCTTCCATTGGATTTATAGCTGTGATGATGCCTCTCCCAACCTCAATTCATGAAGAAAGAGAATCACCTCATCCATCACAGCAGGCAAGCCATCATCTGAAAACTCGTGCTACTGTTTGTTTGTGACTCTGTATATTCTGTGTCAGCCTTGACTTCATCCAAATTCCACAATACAGGAGAACCCTCCTCAAATTCCATTCCAGGAACCTCAACATGCTTGAAAATGGTGTTCACCCATACGTACACACAAGATCCTTGGGCAATATTGTGACATGATGCATTATCGTCTCGAACTTCCACAGTTCCAGTGCCAACTATCTCGTTGTTCCGAAGAAGACATACTTTATCTCCAGTATTATACATATTGTCCTGCACATAAATAATTTGTTATTTATGATATCTGTTTATGCAATATTTGTAAGAAATCATAACTGCAGTTGCTTAATAATATGCATGTGCAATAATACATAATTATATATAAAATAATATCTCATGCTTTATTAATATAACTGATGGGCGGGATTAATCCCGCCGCAGACTCTACCCCTTCAGAGTGAGTCGGCGGGATTAATCCCGCCGCCGACTCTACCCCGTCGGAGAAGTCGGCGGGATTAATCCCGTCGCCGACTCTACCCCGTCGGAGAGAGGCGGCGGGATTAATCCCGTCGCCGACTCTACCCCGTCGGAGAGAGGCGGCGGGATTAATCCTGCCGCGGGCTCCTTCCAACGAGGAAGTAGCGGCGGGATTAATCCCGCCGCGGGCTCCCTCCCACGAGGAAGTAGCGGCGGGATTAATCCCGCTGCGGGCTCCCTCCGACAAGGAAGTAGCGGCGGGATTAATCCCGCCGCGGGCTCCCTTCGACTAGGAAGTACCGGCGGATTAATCCCGCCGCGGGCTCCCTTCGTAGGAGTACCGGCGGGATTAATCCCGCCGCAAATTCCTCCGACAAGGAAAGGGGGCGGGATTAATCCCGCCCACAACACTGACGACGGAGAATAGGCGCGGATTAATCCCGCCCACAACTCTGACGACGGGGAATAAGCGCGGGATTAATCCCACCCACAACTCTCTCCGAAACTATGATTTCAAAGAGATTCGGGATGAATTCTGCCCACAAATATTTAAAACAGGGAAGTAGTGGCGAGATTAATCCCGCCACCCCTTCTCTGCCTCCTAAAATGTTAGCGAGATTAATCCCGCCGACAACTCTTTCTAATAAATTCAAGTAAATCATTATCAGTTGAGAGAGTTATCGGCGGGATTAATCTCGCTGCTCTTTTTAAGAGGCGGAGAAGCATTGCCCGAACTAATTCTGCCATAGCTATGAAAGAGATGGTGGCGGGATTAATCCCGCCACCTCTTCAAAGAGGCGAAAAAAAATGGCCGGATTAATCCCGCCGCCCCGGCTAACTAAGAATACTAAGTTAAAAGTATATTTAAACGGGATAAATCCCTAACAAATATATTGTAATCCTAATGCATTCCTAAATCCCTAAATTCTAAAATTTAAGAGAGAATGTAAGAGAGTGAATCTTTATAAATATATCTAAATTTGTTTATAATACTTACTTGTAAACAGCACTGAAGGCGCCGTGCTTTCCTATAAACAATAGCGCACCCAATTTAATGTCGCTCCTGAGCTGATCACTAAGAAGAAAAAAGAAAATCTAAAAAGTGAAAATGAAGAAACCTTGCCGGAGAAAGAACCAGATTTGAATTTGAGTGGGAAATTAAATTATTTTCAAATTTACATGTCAGACTGATAATACTTATGTCAGAAATTCAAAATTTTTGAAATAACAAAAAAGAAAATTTAAGATGAGTTGAAACAAATAACCGACAGTCTGACATATATACTCTCCAATTCCAATGAGTGTTTTAAAATTGCATTTAATGTCATTCAAGTGCTTCAAGCTGTTTAATATTACGAAATTTTGTAATTATTCTACATTCTTAATATTCAAGTATATATTATTAAGTTTATATTATATATATATATACACTAATACAATAAATAAATTGATATATTATTATGTATCATTTAAAATATATTCATAGTCTGTTTATTATTATTATTTTCTTAATTACTCGAGTAATTAATTTACATTTCCTACTATTAATGGGATATTCTTTGTTATTTCTTAATATTCAAAGAATATTCCATATTAAACATGATTATCATAATTAAATTAGTCTTATTCTTAATTATCTCAGTAATTATTCTACATTTGTATATATTAATGGGTTTTCTCAATTAATTTGTTATTATTTCAAGAATATTCTAGTGTTAAACTTATTATCAATTTTAAATTAATATATATTATTAAACTATATATGGCTATATATTAGATAAAATCATATATTATTATGTATAATTTAAAATATGTTCATAGTGTGTATATTAATATTATTTTCTTAATTATTCGATGTTTGTTTTGCACATATTATATATAAACACAATCATAAATTTATATATACATGTGCACACGCATTAGAAGCACTTACAGAGACACATATGCACACACATGCACATTGCCCTAAACCAAACTTGAGAAATTATATGTTGCTTCTTTATTGAAAAACATCATGTTCAACGCATGTATGATCTATATGTACTCAGTGTGTGTGTATGTAACACATTGAATTTACACATGTAATATATATGTATGTCTGTGTGTATACACATGTGTATGTATACAATGTGTACGATTTTCATTTGTTAACACTCTATCTCTTCTCTCATACATACACAGTGTCACCATGCATAATCCCTTCTCTCATACATACACACCATGCATGATATGATCCATAATATATAGCCTGTCTCTTCTCTCATACATACACACCATGCATGATCCATAATATGTACTGATGTTACAATATTATGTAATATGTATAATGTATATCTGTGTATAACACTCACTCCTCTCATACATAAACACCATGCATGATCCATCCTAACCCTAAACCCTAAACCCTACATTGAATTTACACATGTAATATGTATGTATGTTGTGTGTATACATGTGTGTATGTATATGTGTGTACTAATATATCCAATGTGTATGAATTTAATTTGTTAACACTCTCACTCTTCTCTCATACATACACACCATGCATGATCCATGTAAATATGTACTGTCTCTCTTTTCTCAAACATACACACCATGCATGATCCATAATATGTATTGTCATCTCATACATACACACCATACATGATCCTGTACTCTGTCTCTCTAATATTAATATATACTAATATGTATGTATGTCTATGTGTATAATACTATGTGTGTATATATGTATCGCTGCATGTGAAACTTTAACACTCTCATGGACACACACGTGTTAAACCCTTGCATGATATTTATTCTTGGGGTGTATGTGATACACCCACGCACACGCACACGCTGATAATATAATGAAAGAATATTCGTTT
>PUQB01000544.1:148200-170495 GCA_003024785.1 Selaginella tamariscina | reverse complement strand
AAGATATTCCTACAGGATATGCCTACAGGATATGCTACAGGATATACCTAGAGGATAAGGGACACCAGTCTTTCTACGATCAATCTTGTCTTGTCTTGTTCTTGTCTTGCTCCTTGATTCCTGTTCTCTCCTTGTCTCGCTCCTGGATCCTGTCCTACTCATGACTCCTGAGTTCCTGGCTCATGTCTTGCGCCTTGTCCTACTCCTGAGTTCCTAGTTCTTGTCCTATTCATTGTCCTACTCCTGACTCCCGAGTTCCTGGTTCCTGTCGCTCCTGAGTCAAGCATTCTTGTTTTCAGAATCTTGCTCTCTTTTTTGTTCCTGGATCATGGTTTGACAATTTGATAGTAACTCCTTTCATAACTTTCCGATTTCTAGTTACTTTTTTTTTTCCTTGATTCTTTTCCTTTGTTTTCCTCCTTTTTCTTTCATAGATCATGGCTGATTTTGAGCACTTTCAACGCGAGCACCAAATGTTGTTTCATGAGCTGGCCACTTTGCGCCAAGTGGTCACCGATCTGCAAGGTTCCACCAATGCGGTGCATGCAGCTGCCAATGCATCCTCCAAGGCTGCTATGCAGGCTCTCTCTCAAGCATCAATGGTTCCCTCTCCATCGAACTTTTCTTTGGAGCCGAAGATTAGCATGCCAGAAAAGTTCAGTGCCAATCGCACTAATTTCCAAGGTTTTCTGAATCAGATCCGACTCTTGATCTACATGCAACCACGCCGCTACTCGACTAATGCACAAAGGGTTGGCCTTTTGGCATCCTTACTAATTGGATCTCCACGGGCTTGGGTTGCCCCCTTGCTGGAGCGTGACAACCCATTGATGGAAGACTTTGAAGGTTTCGTGGCTGCCTTTGAAGCCTGCTTTGGAGATCCCGATAAGTACCGTTTTGCATGCACGAAGTTACGAAAGCTCACACAAGGATCCGACCAGCTTTCGTCTATGCATCCGAATTTCAGCAACTTCGCACGAACATTCTGTGGGACGAGATTGCATTGATCAAACACTTCCGTTTTTAGTTGAGGGATGACGTGAAGGACCTTCTCCTTACGTTACCGGATGCCCAAACATTAGCAGAGATCATACAACAAGCCGTTCGTTGCGACAACCGTTTTGTTCGAGCATCGTCAGAAAAGATCCCATCAACAGTTCTTACAAACCAATCCTACAGCTGTGGTACATGTTCTAGCAACACCTTCTGGAGTAGTTCCTATGGAGGTTGAGAAATCCAAGCGTGTCTTTCTTTCCGCTGCTAAGAAGCAATGTCACCGCAGTGAGAACCTATGCTTGTATTGTGGTGAAGCAAGACACAAGGTGGCAGAATGTTCTATTAAAGTTAGAAAGTTCAAGACGCGTGAAGTTGAAGTTGAAGTTCAATCGGAAAACTTCAATGTCCACTTTGTCTAGGAGCCGCAAAGTTGGACGTAGGCATAGACTCCATTGGTGCTGCTCATACCATTCCATCACTCAAGTTTCCTATGCACATTCGCTCAATAATTGAGAGCTTAACGAGTTTGCCCTGTTAAAGACTGGTGCAAATGCATGCTTCATGGATGACACTTTTGCAACTCAACATGGCATTTTGGTGGTGAAGTTGAAGTGTGCAGTTCTTGTAGAGGTGGTCGATGGTCGTATGATTGCTTATGGCGCAAGTTAACCATGCTACCAAACCTCTCTTTTGCAGTCATGGCGCATTCAACTGTTCGATTTCCTTCAACTTGATCAAGACTCGGTTGACTCCCATCATTTTGGGCATGCCATGGTTCGTTGTTACAAATCCGCAGATCGACTGGAGGTCTAGGACGCTCACGTTTTCCTCTCTGGCAACCGGAATCAATTCTGTACTTTCCTGCGTACAGGATACATCCTTAGTGTCTGAGGCAGTACAAGCTACAGGATTGATAGTGCTGTTCATGTATCAATGTCAAAGGTTCCTCCTCAATAGGATCCACTTCCTGTTGGTTCGTTAGCACACTCGTAGGCTCTCCTCACTCCTGTGCAACCACGGACTTTTATATAGGATTCTTCCAATCCTGTACACTCGTCAACATCCACATAGGTTTTTCCAATCCTGCCTCTTTTCATTATCTGCTTTTGTTTCACCCCCCAAGATCCTTCCTCTTTTTCAGTCACAGCTCCCTCCTTCTCCTCTCCGAATTCTTACCATTACCATGCATGAACTTGCCACTGATCCTGCTCCTTTTCATCTTTTTGCCTTCCAAGTAACTCCTACGTCCTCTTTTACCTTTCCTGTATCTGACTCCCTTGTTTTTCAATCTCCTTCTCCTCATTTTTCCCTACCATCCAAGTATCACTCCTTTCAGGACGTTTTTGACAAGCACAAGGCTGCAGTTCTTCCTATTCACAGGTCTTATGATTGTCCTATTGATCTTGCGGAAGGAAAGACTCCACCGTTCGGACCGATTTATGCACTGTCATCTATAGAATTGGAGGTTCTTCGTTAGTACATCGAGGAAAACTTGGCATCCGGCTTCATTCGTCAGTCAAAGTCCCCTGCAGAGCACCTATCTTCTTTGTCAAAAAGAAAGATGGGAGCTTGCATTTAGTTGTGAATTATAGGGTTTGAATTAAGTCACCATTCAGAACCGTCACCATTTGGAATCGGTCACCATTCGGAACCGGTACCCATTGCCATTGATCCCAAAACTTCTTGATCGGCTGTGAGGAGCAAAGGTGTTCACGAAGATTGACTTATGAGGGGCTTATAATCTTGTACGGATTCGTCCAAGCAATGATGGAAGATGCCTTTCGTACAAGGTATGGACACTTTGAGTACACAGTGATGCCTTTCGGACTTACCAATGCCCCAGCCATGTTCCAACACATGGTGAACATCTTTCGTGACTTCTTGGACCAGTTTGTGGTAATCTACCTCGATGACATTTTGATTTTCTCCAAGGACCAGGCGGCTCATGACAAGCATGTACAACTAGTCCTACAGAGGCTTCGCAAGCATGGCCTATATGCGAAGTTGGAGAAGTGTTTCTTCGACATGGATACTGTGGAGTTCTTGGGCTACATCGTCTCTCCTACTGGCATTTCTATGGACATGCACAAGGTGAAGACTATCGTGGAGTAGGAGAGGCCTAAGTCTGTACGAGACGCACAATGTTTTCTTAGCTTTGCAAACTTCTACAGGCGTTTCATACAGAACTTCTTCAAGCGTGTACTTCCACTCACAGAACTCACCAAGCGCATAGGAGTTTTTTACTCTCGGATTCTAAATACAGGAGACATGATACAGAATACAGGATACAAATACGGGATATGCCCACAGGATATTCCTACAGGATATAACTACAGGATATGCTATAGGATATACCTAGAGGATAAGGGACACGTGGACTCGTTTTAGCCTCTACATGCATACAGTCACCTTTAGATGCATGCAACCACTTTAACACTCATGCCTAGATTAGCTCTTGGAGTTGTGAGCATAAAAGCTCCGACCTAATTATTGTACAATCAGTTATTATCAACCCTAGTCTTTTTATAATCAATTTTGTCTTGTCTTGTTCTTGTCTTTCTCCTTGATTCCTGTTTTCTCCTTGTCTCGCTCCTGGATCCTATCCTGCTCTTGTCTTGCTCCTAGATCCTGTCTTACTCATGACTCCTAAGTTCCTAGTTCATGTCATGCGCCTTGTCCTACTCCTGAGTTCCTAGTTCCTGTCCTGCTTCTTGTCCTACTCCTGACTCCTGAGTTCTTGGTTCCTGTCGCTCCTGAGTCAAGCATTCTTGTTCTCGGAATCTTGCTCTTTTCCTTGTTCCTGGATCGTGGCTTGACACAGGCCTAGTTTTCGGAATGGCAAGGTAGATGTATTGTCTAGGCGCTCTTACCTTGTACTGACCTCGGGCAATCCTACATATGACTGTCAAAAGCAACTGTTGTTGGGTCCTAATCGACTTTGGCTTGCAGCACTACAAGTTCATCAGGCTCCAGTAATTCTACACTCCTATAGGACATTCGTTTGCAGTTGGCTACAGACGACTTAGCAAAGAATGTATTTTCACATATTAGTCCTGACATCGTAAGTTCCTCTTCCTCCAATTTCCGTATAGACTACAAGTTGTTTGCCATACAGGACGGACTCCTGTACCGGGAAGGTCTCTTGTACGTTCCTATTGGTGTTTGCAGGACTCGTGTGCTACATGATTGTCATGATACCCCAGCTATAGAACATTTTGGTGTGGCCAAGACAGTTGAGTTGGTGACTCACAACTATTGGTGGCCTGGGTTGCAAGGTTTTGTTGTTCTTTCTACTCCTTGGAAATCCATTTCTATGGATTTCCTCACAGATCTTCCTCCTTCTCGTGGATTTAATGTAGTTCTTGTGGTGGTTGACCGTTTCACCAAACATGCTCATTTCCTACCATGTCACAAGACTGTTACATGCCAAACAACTGCTGAGTTGGTGATCTGTGAAGTATTTCGACACCATGGTCTTCCTGAGAGCATTATTTCTTATCAAGGCCCACAATTCATGTCCAAGTTTTGGTGAGAACTTCTCCGGAGTCTACAAGTTAAAGCGGACCTTTCTTCAGGATATCATCCACAAACTGATGGGCAATCAGAATGCACGATTGAGACCTTGGAGCAATATCTTCGTTGCTTCATCAGTTACCAACAGGACAATTGGTTGGACCTTCTTCCAATGGCGGAGTTTGCCTACAACAACTTCGTTCACGCATCTATAGGCTAAACACCTTTCTTTGCTTTTACAGGTTACCATCCACGTTTTGACTTTGCTCCTCTTGCTTCTCCTTCTTCCGCTCCTGCAGTACAAGATCATCTCCAGCATTTTCATCATGTACAGGAGGATCTCCGGGTTTATCTTCAGTAGTCACAGGAACGGTACAAGCGTCATGCTGATGCTCATCGTCAACTGGCACCTGCATACAAGATTGGTGAACTCGTGTGGCTTCTTCGTCGACATATTCGCACCAACATGCCTTCTTCTAAGTTGGATTTTCAACGATTGGGCCCTTACAGGATTGCAACTGAGGTCAATCCTGTAGCTTTCCGACTCAAGTTACCATATACGGTGAAACTTCATCCTATGTTTCACACCTCTTTGTTAAAGCCGTATCATCCTTCTTCTCTTCCTGGTCGTGCTTCTTCTCCTCCCCCTCCTGTGGTCATTAACAATGAACCTGAGTACGAAGTGGCAACCATCCTAATTCTCGTCTTCATCGCCGCCAACTTTAATATTTAATGAATTGGAAAGGTTATTTGCCTTACCAATCGCACTTGGGAACCTGCATCCAACTTACTCCATGCTTTATTACCTTCCATCGGCATTATCCTACTAAACCAAGTCTTAAAACTCGTGGAATTCGTTCACGACCCGATATAGAATACAGATTTCTGGATACAGGATACAGGATACAGGATAAGGGATATAGGATATGCCTACAGGATATATATACAAGATATTCCTACAAGATATTCCTACAGGATATGCCTAGAGGATAAGGGTCACCATTTTTAGCTCATGACTAGATTAGACTCATGACCAGATTAGCTTGGAGTTGTGAGCATAAAGCTCTGACTTAATTGTTGTACAATCAGTTACTATCAACACCAGTCATTCTACGATCATTCTTGTTCCTTGTTCTTGTCTTGTTCTTGTCTTGCTCCTTGCCTCCTTCTCTTGTTTTGTTCCTGGTTCCTAGTTCCTGTCCTGCTCCAGTTCCTATCCTGCTCCAGTTCCTATCCTACTCTCTGTCCTGCTCTTGAGTCAAACTTCCTTGTTCTCAGAATCTTGCTCACTTTTTGTTCCTGGATCGTGGCTTGACAGGTCTTCGAAAGGAATTGGTCATCGAAGGAAGGGGTAGTGTAAGCTTTTTAGAGTAGACCAATTCAATAATAATAAAAAGAACTCTCATTAATAATTATTAAAGTGGTTTCCTCATGAAAAACATATTATCTCTAAGATTGTGTTTTATTATCATTCATACAAAGATATTTATATATATTTTTGATATTTCTAAAATTTAAAATTATGTACATTATAATGATCATTGAAGTTTTTTCGTGCTTTGTAAAGTTAAATGTGCAAGAAAACATGTAACTTCTTCATTTGGATTCACTTTTTGAATTGCATTTCGACAAATCAGTTTTATCAACTAATTAATAAGTATAGTGTACATGTTTGCAACTAAACTATATCATATATACCTTTTTCACCCAAGGTACAAGCAACAAAATCAAAGTGATTATGGGGTTCATGTTTGGTATAACATAATGCACATTTTAAAAAGTGCTAGCACAACTTGGGAGTTTAATATGAAAAAAAATATTAATAATTTGTTAACAAGAAAATGTAGAGGATTTCCATCAAGAGATTATATCAAAATATTAAAATTTTGATTTTCTTTTTATTTAAGTATTTAAAACTTTTATTTATTTTGTGCCAAAAGACTTAATCTTTTTTTTTTTTTCCATATTCTATATTAGGTCTAATACTTCTCCAATATAATTGAGGAACTACTCATGTGTTGCTACTAACAATAAGTGGTCCTTGACATCTCACAAACTATAAAGCTAATTTAGTTAAGTCTTTTGTTTATAAATAATCTTCAAACACTATTGAAACTTTGTATTTGTTTTTCCATGTTTCTTAATTTACTCATTGAAGTATCTATAACATGTGTGACAACTTCCTTTGTCAGAGTTTTAACCCGAAGGGCTAACATGTGGTAACATGTGACTACCAAGTGACCATTCGATATCAACACCATGTGTGAGCAACACTAAGTCTTCTGAAACAACATTGAAAGTCTAACTTAGATGTCCAAATAGGTATGAGTCTTAGCCCACTCTAAGTCCCCCTAGAATGATTACCCTCCAAACTTTAGAAGATAACCCAAGTAGACTTTAAGATTCTACCCCAAGAGACATAGACAAGTTAATGTAATAACCCCACTAAGGAGATGTGTCCCACACATACTCATGTGACAAAGTTAAGGCATTGTCACTTATTCCTTGAGGAATCACTCTTGTCTGGGAGTACACCCTTTTCAGGCAATGAGGGGTACCTTGAACTAGTTAGGGTTTGGGTGGTCAAATCATATCTTAGTCTTAGGGCTAGTACTTAGTGAGAACACAAGTGTGCGATGTAAGCGAACACGAGTGTTATTCTAAGCAAACTCCCCAAGGCTAGGTTTAACCCTAACACAACCTTGTAAGTGCTTGATGAATGGGCTCTTGCTAATGTCGCAGTGAGAAACCCCGTGAACTTGGAAGAGTATGAGGTAGCACCTAAACTCGCACATTTGATGTGCTATTGGCACACTCGGCTAAGGAGGTGGTCTTCTCCTTGGAGTCCAAGGGTTGAATAACCTAAGCTTGTTAGCAATTAACAGACCTAACCTCCCTTAAGCAAATGCCCAAGGCTTAGCACTATAATGTGAGCACAAGCATGCCTGCTTGTTAAAGTATCCAACCCTTTGGTGTTGAGCCCATGAGACAACCCCAAAGGGCATGTTTTGAGCATTGTACCTTATGCCATCTAGTTTAGTGTCACTCTTTATGTGACACTGTCTTCCAAAATGTGGGTTATCATCCCATAGCCCTTAGATTCAAGAGTTACACTCAATGCCACGAACATGGCTCCCAAATGCCAACTCTACAACCCTCTTTGTGAACCCTCAGGAACTTAATAAAGAACCTATTAGTCAAGATCTCACGCTCACAGTTGAACAAAAAACATAAATGTGCCTTGCTTAGTTGTGATTGTTGCATCTAGCTTGACATTTAGGAGGAGGTTGAAAATATGCCTCAACCTCTAACCCTTAGAATGTGCAATTTAACAAGACCTCCAGCATAGATTTGTTAACGTTAGGGGTAAGCTACCCAAAGGTAAGACTTACCCTACTGTTTAGCACAATAAAGGGTTATGCCTTAACAACACAAGATAAAGCTTGCACGGAAAAAGAATAACATGAACCCAAGAACTCTCATTACATGTATTACTTAATATATGTTACAAAGGCCCCCTGTTTTCTTATTTTGTAAAATGCGTTAACATAAAATTTCATTCCCAATGGGAATATACTTCGTGAGTACTCATCGACCCTTAACCCAGATTAGGGGTAACCCTAAGGGTGTTTCTATCCATATCCTAAACTCACTAAAATTAACCAAGAACTTAATTAAAACATGGAACATAAAGATAAAAGTTTTTTAAATGAAAATGCTAGCTTCGTTCAAAGTTTCTTATAAATATTTAATGACATCCGATTAAACCATCACTAAATATTTCAAGTGCACTAAGCAAGCTTGTTTCTTTTACACTTAGACTTATCAATATAGTTTGGTAGAACTAACAATCAACATCCAAAGTGAAGTAGCTTTGTAATTGTTCTTTCATGTTTCTTAATTAAATCATTCAAGCATCTATAACATGTACTTCCTTTATGTATTCTAAAATGGATTAGGAATAACATTACTTTCTAAGTTTCAGAATCCATGCGTCTGTTGCAAATAATACTGACTTTAGTCAACTATGAATGTTGAATATTTAAAAAGAATAAACTTAGTACCAATCTAGATTATAACATAGACATGTTTATAAACAGGTGATTGATCCAAACATTTAATGACCATGTCAATGAAATACCAAATATTCTTAATATATTAATAAAGATATATTTTTAGTTATATCAGAAGGGTTTGGGCTATGTTTCCTCGTTAGTAATTTGCATAGCCACCGTACTTGCAATTCCCTTCCGTAGATCAAGTTGTGTTCCTAAGCAATCAAAAACGTCTTCTAGCATATTTCTATCCATATAAGTAGGTTAATGGTAAAAACTGATACGATAAGCATTGGCACGTGTGTGCCATGTCACCACCCGAGTGGCTATATATACATAAACATGTATACTTTACAATTAGTTTCATTATATAATGTACATTAATAATTGACTTTTATATAAGAGGCTACATTGTTTGTGTGACCTTTATAATGCAGTTTGCATTTGTCTACAAATTACCTCTACACATGCCAGTAATATGATATTAATTTTGCAAGGAATGCACGCATATATACTGTTGTTACGTGTGCATTCTGTGTGTTGGGTGTGTGTGTGTGTGTGTGTGAGTGTTCATTTAATATTTATAACAAAGAATACTAAGAATAGAAATTAAACTTGTTTCACCATTTAAATGCAGACGATATGGGGAAAGATTTTCGGACTGTCGTATATCTTTGCGTCGCCACCGTATCCGCGATTCCCTTCCGTATACCAAGTTGTATAACCATTTGATTTGTAATGTTTATATTTGTATTATAATAATAATAAATTATTATATTATGCACGCTGGTATAACTGGTGTGTTTCTTGTATGTGTGCACACGCATATAACCATGTTCTATATATATAAAAAAGATCTCCCCTCTCTCTCACACATATTTTTACCAGAGAATCCAGTACGTACCCATCTTTACATATCCTGTGGTTCTAAACATGTTCTTCCAACTTGATATGAAAGATACATGTATATATTACATGAAAGATACGTATATATAACCGTACAGTACCACAGTCTGGAGTTTTCCGGTTTGGTGTCTTTGTATTAACGTTATTTTGATCTCCACCGTCGAACTTAAATTAAATTTAAGATTTAAGATTGAATATTTTATGAAAAATGTGTTTAGTTAATTTATTTTGACAATTTATAATAATATATTTATACTTTTCTCACAAACAGACTGCCAATATGTAATTAATATATATATATGTGTGTGTGTGTGTGTGTGTGTGTGCGTGCCGAGTCCATTCATATTGAATGTTACGTAGAGATTCTATGGTATATTAAAATATGTGGATATACATATTGTATAAATTTAAAAATACCTCAAATACACAATTGAGTGTTCAATTAAACATAGAACATATAGATTTAATATACACACGTTATATGTCTGTACATCTACACTCATCCATGTGTATATATATGATGTGATATATAAGGATTTTCGTAGATGATCGTAAACACACACATACATCTGCATATACATGTAAGCTTATATAATATGCATGTGTTGCATCGGCTAAAATGTGTATATATATCAAATAATAAACTTACAGAATATTTAGTAATATTTAGTAAGACAAAATAAAGAATCTATTAAACTGAGAAATATAGTAACGATTTTCTGATGATCCTTATATGTACCGCCAATCTCAACCAACAAAATGAATCCGAAAAAAATTTTAATCCTGCACAATAAAAACATTAGTATATACACAATATTAATATAAATACACAAATCTAAATATTATAGTAAAATATAACCAGGGAAAATATTAAATATAAGCATATATTAATTTATTTATTAGAATATACTAAAATATAAATTACCTCTAGCTTAGCCTTCGCTTCACCATCGAATGTCTTACATAGAATCTCGTAGTTCTTTTCTGCTCCAATCTATAAATAAAAAATATAATAAACAGAAACCATAACTATATAATAAAAAAAATATATACGTATATTTATTTAGATATACATGTACCATATACGTACTGTCATACCAGAGGGTCAACTCTTGATGGCGAAATGCTAGACACCACGTACCTAGGAAAGTGCAATAGCACCAGAATAATATCGTATCACAGATATTAAAATATATTAATAATTCTATCTAATTTAATTAATTCAATTAAACTATATTAGTTTGTAATTAATATCTTAATCAGTACTTACTTTAACTTGGAGTAGAAAGTCATAGCTGCTACATTCCTCTTCTGAACAGTCAGCAAGACCGCCTTCATGTTGTTCTACATAGAAAACAGAAGATACTTAATATAACACTCTACACACACACAATACACACCTATAAGATGTATGCATATTCTCTATGTACACTCGTACCTTCATATGTTATTGTGTTGTGTACTCTTTATACACGTGTTCACACATACACGCACGCACGCACACATACACACACCTTCAAAGCGATTAGCTCCAAAAGTTGCATGAGAAATTTACCAAGACCCTTCTTCTGCACACATCTCTCCAGTTGGAGCTCATACACATACAGTACTGGGACTTCTTCATCAATCAGAAACCTGACCAATACACATTATGCGTGCGTATGTGTGTGTATACGTGTGCACACCTGAACTGTACAAAGGCCACCGCTGGGTTCCCATCGGAAGTCCAAAGTCCACCAGAGCTAGTTCAACACACACGCACACATCATACACACATCCACACGCACGCACGCACACACACACCTTGTCGACTCGTCCTGTGCTTGACGAACAATTATATAACGAGCTTCCGAAGCAACCATTTCCCGCTTCTTGATCTTCTCTTCTGCTGACCATTCTTCTCCATAAGGACCCTCCATATTCTCCTATGAAAACGCACACGCACGCACACGGTGTTTATACATATCGCGTGCGTATAAAAGAAGACTGTGTGTGTTTACCTTCAGGAGGGCCTGAATGTACCGCTTCAACGCTGTAGAGAGTGTTTCACCGGACCCAGGTTGCATTATCAGATTCAATCCTGTATATAAAAAATAAATAATTTAAAAAGAAAAAACAACTAAAAAAACACCATTTCTTTGAAACGTGAGGAAAGCTGGGAAGTCGGACAAGTGATCCTCTTTTGCGTAAGCCTGCCTGATAACCTCGTCCAGAGCCCTTTTCCGATCGAGCTCCTGGAAAAGGGCACAAAAGGGCATAAGGGTGAAAAAAATTAATAATTATTTACCTCTTTTCTTTTTAATTTCTTTTCTTTGCTGCTCATCTTAGCCTTGGAGCGATCCATGGGAGGCAAGTGAAGAGGATGCGCGATCCATATAGAGAGGAGCTTATATCTCGAGCGTGGTGACGCTGACGGAAATATTCTCCCCAAATTTAACACGTGCAGCCATAATCCCTACACATACCACCATATCGTTTTCAACAAAAAGACCCTCGGGCCTATTGCAACTATCCAATCCTTTCTCTACACCACACACATATCTTATTTAATTAATTATATTCACTAATCCCATACATATCCAGGCTTCTCTAACATCTCAATACACATGTACATACACGTACACAACAACAACGGAGGAAAGTTTAAAAGAACAAGGTGACTTGTTTTTAATATATTATTTCCATCGATGCTATACAATACAATGTGTTTATTTTACTTAATTCTAAGCAATAACATCAGCAATTACGCAATGTAGTCAATAGATTAATAGCGTGCAACGAGTCACATCTGAATCGGATCAAAATTAACTAAGGAACCGTGAACAGGACACGAGGTGGACATTGACATACCTTATAGTGGGGAAAGAATCCGAATCCACACACACGCCTGTGTGAAAAGCAGCTTAAATTAACCACGTATTTAATCCTTAATTAGGATTTGAATTTCAAATTTCAAACGCCAAGGCTCTAAACACCAAGGGGGACGGGTTTTATCTGTGGGGGACACACGACAACACCGCGCGGGGAGAGGTTGCTTCGCACCGCGCGGTGTACGGAAGGAATCGGAGGTGTACGGTGGCGACGCGGAGGTTACGGCACATTAAGTGTGCCAGGTATGTAAACAGGATCCATAGGACTGACACTCTACGCCTATGCCTATATCTTGTCCAAAGATCCTTTCCCATATGTGTGTGCGCATTTAAGCTTTGACAACAGATAGTAGATTCCATTCCCTCTAGTTCTGACCGGGAAATTTTCCCGGCTGCCGGTTTTGAATAGTGTCTAAAGTATATACTACAGAACATTTTAATTAATTCTTATATCCTTGTATACCACGATTTAATTAAAATTATAATTTATAAATCATGGCAGACATTCTCTCAATTCACGATACGAACTACATTTGACTCGAAATAGTTGACCTTCGATGACAATTGGCAACTGCCCATTGGCTGTGTGATGATTGACTTTAGTTTGACTATTCTTGACTCTTTGTGTTTGACTGACCAAACAGTTGAGCTGACTTATTGACTCAAGTTAACTGCAAGTTAACCCAAATTTTATATTTATGTAAATTTCATTCTCATACCACGAGTGTGGAAATGTATTCCACACACACACACACACATATATATATACATGCTTTTATAGATACGATAGAGTTTATACTTATTCTACATAATGAACTAACTATTATACATACATACATACATATACATATACATATATATATATATATATATATATATATATATATATAATTGTGGGTATATAAGAAAGAAACGAAGTATTCATAAAGCATTAGTCTTTTAATTTAAACCTTTGTACTCAATAATAGTATAAAATGTTATTTACGATCTTATTACGAAGTATACACACACACATATACTAAATACGCTATTATATGTGTGAGAGAGAGAGACTAGTTAACAAGTGGAAATATGTCACACACTCCACTTGTCAACAATTAAAAACATAACAAACCTTTTATTTTAAAAGAGACATCTAGCATGAACATAAATATATTAATATTTTGGTGTTATACACACATTATATAAATATCTAGTTTAATTAAATCAAAACGTTGTTGTAAACCCTAACATTTAGGGTTTCATACAATGGCAGGCTTAGAGGGAAGGAATGTCATTGCCAGTGAATTTCCACAACAATCTTGTAAGCGCACACAGCAATGAAGAATTCAAATCACTATTAGACCGTGCCAAGGCTTCAAAAAAGACTGTAAGTCTCTCTCTCTATACAAGTTTTATGTCTTAAAACTTGTTTAATTTGCAGACGGTTGTAAGCTACGGAGCTTACTGGTACTACAAGCACTAATCATGTTATAATATGTACTAATCATGCTTTTAGGTGTTCGATGTGCAAGCAAATGCTACCCACATTCTGCAACCTGAGCAATGAGTATCCAAGTTCTCTTTTATATATACTGATATTGATGAATGCCCAGATGAAACTAAAGATATTCGCTACACCCCTACGTTCCGGTTCTATAGAAATGGTGAGAGAGTGGATGAATTCTATGGTATTGGTGCCCAGCGTCTCCGTGACCGCGTGTGGTTACACTCTTCATAAAGGTGTGTGTGTGTATGCATAAGCGATATTAATGTAAACTCGTGTATGTGTATTATATATGTAGTTATAACAAATTCCTTCAGCATGATACATACCAGGAGTCGAATGTATTGTCATGTCTTTGAAGCTCTTTCCAGCATTACGTCGTTGTAGAAATCCTCAAGTCCATAAACCTCCCTAAACATTAATTACTTAGCACATAATCGTTATATATAACCCACATACATATGCTAACACTGTCATATACATGTGTTACTTACGCTACATCTGCAAGGTTGTGGCACTTGTGAACTGCCTTGCCTTCTTCAAGCTCCAAGCTTGAGTTATGAATTATCATGTTTTTTATTGTATACTTTGTAAATTTTATTTCGTTGTCATATAAGATGCACTGCACAGAAACATAAATTATAAGTTTCAACAATATAAAATGGAATATATTACATACCTGCCTTACGTATTCCCTCTTTACATCTTCCCAGTCTAGTATTCCGTCAGCTCTGAATATAGACGCATTCCACAGAGCTCCCCTTGCAACCATAACAGAGGACGCACCTGCATATAATAAAATGTTATACACATCTTAATGATATGAAACTATAATGTAAACCACATATGACAACATAAACTTACGGTATAGAGTTTCAGATTAACTGCAACGAGTATATTCTTCAAACTAGACACGCGCACACACCCACACACCCGAGCACGCGCGCGCTAGACACATACCAGTTGCTAATTTGATTCGTTGTATATCAGGAGGCTCGAAAACATCCCCATTAGCAATAACAGGAATTGAGAGAGCTGATACTATGTGAGCAATTCCATCCCACTTTGCACGGTGGTTCGGTCTGTCTGCAACTTGCCTACACAAATAAACGAGCTCATAAGTAAAACACACACGCACTGCATGGGTGCATGTATATGTATTGGTGTGCATTCATGCATACATATACACATGATGTGTGTGTGTAAAGCACCTTCCGTGGACAGCAATAGCAGAAACACCAGTCTTCTCGATCCTCCTTGCTAGTTCAACTGTATCTTGGTTGGATTTCAAAAGTCTAATTTTACATGTAACTGGTATGTCTATGTTCCTTGTCAATGTTGTTAATATCTGCAAATACAATAATTTTAATATATCATTATATTAATTTACGTTAATGTATTTATCTTTTACTACTTATAAGTAGTACAGTTAACATAAATAAAAAATAGATAAATTTACCTCATTAACAAGCTCCGGTTTTGAAAGTAAAGCAGCTCCCATTCCTCCTGATATTGAGAACGGTTTTGGACAACCCATGTTTATATCCACGGCATCTACATCGTTTGATCTAAATAACTGTAAGTGACTATTATGTTACACACACACACACACACACATGCTAGCATACCTAGGTTGTGTGTGTGCAAGAGAGAGAGAGAGAGAGGGATGATGTGTTTGTACATTGTGCACATATTGTGTATCTACCTATACGTATGTATGGGGTGTATCATACATATACCCATACGTGTGTATATGAGCATATACGTGTCTGTGTATATACATGTAGTATGTATGTTACATGACTTACATGAATTGGGCCACATTCAATGCTCTGTTAGGATCGGAAGTACCCATTTGAAAAACCAGTTTGCCCTTTTCAGCTTCACATGTTCTAAACACAACCTCGTTAGTGCCCTTTTCTATGTAGTCTATGGTCCCCAACACATCTGTAATAATTAATGCATACATATATACACACACATAAACCTGCAAACATGTATAGGTATGTACAAACAGTGTGTGTCTATATTAATATATATATATATATATATAATGCTAAAATTGATTAATTATGCACCCTACCGTTGACATTCCGAGTGCATTGAGCATTTTGTGGTCAACAATTTCTTCCGAATATGTTAAATCGGCGCCATATCCAGCTGCTAGTAATCTAAAGGGCAATTGTCCCTGCATTTAGAAATAAAAATTTAATTAATTAACAAAATTTGAACATACCACTCGCACCATTGGCGCTAGCACCGTCTTGTTCCTATAATCGATCGCCATAGCTTCCGCTTTGAAGTTTTTAGGGTTTATATAGGTTATACTGTTAATCTTATTAACCTTTTACCGTTCTTAAATTAAATTAGAATATTCTACTGCGTAAATAGGATATTTTCTTAAAAGTTGTGTTCATTTTAATCTTCTAAATACGAGACTACAATTTTTTCAATTTTAAGAAGATAAAATATATAAGTTTAAATGTCAAAAATTTAAAAATTGTTTTTGTTAATACGTTGTAATGTGATTATAGTTTTTATATATTCATTTTTAAGCAAGTATTTATTAATAATTTTAATATCTATTATAAAAGTATATTATTCATATAAAAAAGCATAAGAACACACGCTTCTAATGAAAATAAAAATCTAAAGAATTTTTAATTTATAATCAAGTAGCTATTAATAGCCCAAATTAACGTTGTGAGAACCCGAGACACAGCATAGTAAATATACAAAAAGACAGAAAATTCCGATATCTTTTGTATTCAAAGTCAGGGTTTATATATACAAAGAAAAGGTATATTCTAGCTATATTTGGACTATCCTATAAGGATTTAGCCAGACCATAAATATCTCTAGTAACTTCTAGAAATTCTAGTTATACCATGGTAATTACCTTACATTATCCCCCCTCGTAAGAAAAACTTCTTCAGTCGTAAAACGTGAGCAACCAAAGGTGCTTCTCGAGACTCAACATCTTGCACATGGTAAACTTGAGGCCAACTTGACAAAGAAGAAGAAACCTGGAGTGAGTCCTTTTTGATGAAGTTCCGGAAAATGTACAAGAACAAGGTCACCAATAGCAAACTGAGGAGGTGGCCGATGACGAGAATTATAATCCTGTTGTTGTTGAACTTGTCCCGACCTAAATGTTCTGCTGAGGTAGCATGCAATAAAGGAAGAGCTCGATCTAAGTAAGTGCCCAATATCGAGCTTCAGCATACTTAGGTTTGTGAGAAGCCAAACCAACTTCTGGAGGCATTCGAGGGTCTCGCCCATACAATGCTTTGAATGGAGACATGCCAATGGAACTTTGAATGCCAGTGTTGTATGCAAATTCTAAGTATCGCAAATACCAATCCCAATCATTCTGAGTAGGATTTACATACTTAGAAATCATACCTTTAAAAGTCCGATTCAAACGCTCGACTAATCCATCTGTTTGTGGATGAAAGGGAGATGTGAAAGATTGTTGAATTCCCATCCGTGAAGTCAAAACCTTCAAAACTTCAGCAATAAAGGCAGGTCCATTATCTGATAAAATCCGTTCTGGACATGAATGGCGCAAAATTACCCGAGTGAGTAGAAAATCAGCAACACTATGGGCCGTGGCATCTGGTAAAGCTCCAACCTCCACCCAACGTGTCAAATAATCTGTTAAAACCACAACATATCGGTTGCCTGCAGCTGAAGGTGGAAAAGGACCAATTAAATCCCATGCAACAAGTTCAAATGGCCGTTCCACCTGTATAGACTCTAAAGCACCAGTTGATCGTGAGGAGTTCCGAGTCTGACACAATGAACAACTTCGTACGTACTGGATCACATCTTGTCGCATATTCGGCCAGTAAAAAGAACGTTGTAAGCTGTCCAAAGTTCTTCGATAACCAAAATGTCCGCCAGAAAGTGGTGAATCATGATATGCTGCAAGATACCTAGGAACAAAAGTGGTTGGAATTGCCAAACGTAGTGAAGTTGTAACATCTGTGCCAATAAAATAAACCACACCGTCATGTATGCGAAATTGTGCCACAAATGAAGAAAAACGAGAGTTGGATGGTTGAGAAGGATTGGTTAGTGCCAAACGAATAGGTTGAATCCAAGCATCTGTTTCCTGAGCCCTTGAGACCTCTGCAAGAGATGGAATTGTAAGATCCAATTGATTGGCCATAACTGCACAAGGAGCCCTAGAAAGAGCATCAGCATCCACCATACTATCCCCGGGACGATGTTTGACCTCAAAGTCATACATTTGGAGCCGAAGTGCCCATCTGGCAGATCGTCCAAGCAACTTCTTATTCTTCAATAAGGCAAAACAGCTGCATGATCACACTCCAAAAGCGTATGAGATCCATGGAGATATACATGAAGACGCTCAAAAGCCCACACTGCAGCTAAGCACTCAAGATCTGAAGCACAATAGTTGTTTTCAGGGCCTTGCAATGCCCTACTCACATATGCAATGGGATGTCGAACGGACTCATCACATACCTCAGTTTGCATTAGGACTCCACCAATACCTACGGAAGAAGCATCCGTTCGTAATATAAAAGGACGAGAAAAATCCGGATAATGAAGCACCGGAGGGGACGTCAAATACTTTCGTAGCTTACAAAAAGAATCTTCACAATCGTCAGTCCACACAAAAGGAACATCCTCATGCAACAAAGCTCGCAAAGGAGCATTGACATCAGCCAAACGAGGTATAAAACGTCCTAAATATGTGACCTTACCAAGAAATCGTCGTAAAGACCGTACATCTGTTGGACGAGGAAATTTCGCCACAGCCTCCACCTTGGATGGATCCACACGTAACCCCTCACGAGAAACCATGTACCCCAAATACGTAGTTTCAACTGTGCCAAAAACACACTTGGGCTTCTTCAACTTGAGCCCATACTCCCGTAAACGATCAAACACACGAGCTACTTCCTTGAGATGATCTTCCCAAGATCCCTGAGTATGAACCAGAATGTCATCCAAGTACTTTGCAACTGTCTCCAGAAACTCATCATTAAAAACTTCATCCATCATGCGCTGAAATGTGGCAGGAGCAGATACTAAACCAAAAGGCATAACAAGGAACTCATATAAACCAAAAGGAGTTCGGAATGCTGTTTTGGGAATGTCTTCGGGAGCCATAGGAATTTGCCAATAACCTGAAGCAAGATCCAATTTAGTAAACCAACGACTCTTACCCAATTGATCTAACAAATCCTGTGTGTTCGGCAAGGGATAGCTATCTGGTTCTGTAACAGCATTGACGGGACGGTAATCCACCGTGAACCGCTTAGATCCATCAGGTTTATCCACCAAATGGGGCCGATGCCCATGGACTGAAAGAACGGCGAGCCAGCTTCTTCTCCAGCAACTCTGACACACATTTTCGTATAATGGCCAATTCTTTTGGAGATCGCCTTCGAACAGCAGCTTTAGAAGGTAAAGCGTCCCCTGTTCGAATGTGGTGTTGTGTTCGAACCTTAGCAGTGGGGGTGATATCTGTAGAGAAAAGATCTGAATATTTCTTCAATAATTGTTGTACCTGAAACTCTCGCTGAGAAGAAGTTGGTTCAGTTGCCACATGTACATTTCCAGAGTTCCTTGACACTGAGGACACCATTGCTGAAACATCTAGCTCATGCATGATGGCACTTGACAAAATTGCTCCACATCGCTTGAGAGGGAGTTTATCCAAAAGAAAAGGTGAATGACCTGGAAGTATTAACCGTCGAGGCCCAAATTGGCAACTTGCCTTACATGCATCCAACCAAGTACACCCAAGATAATATCAAAAATCTGGTGTGAGAATACATGGAGTTGCAACTCGTCTGCATAAGTCCCAAACTGCAAAGGTACTTGAGCAAGTGTAGACGAAGCAGCTCGAGTACATCCATCGCCATACAACACATGTAAAGCTTCCTTGCTTGGCACCGTTGTCAAAGCACCACATTAGCAGAAATCGAAGAAATACTAGAACCTGTATCAATAAGAATAGTTACAGGGGTACCATGTATGAAACCTTGTAGTGTAAATGGAGATAACCCTTTATGAGGAGTTCGCGAAGCTTGAGGTGAAAAAGAAAGAAAAGATGAAGGACTAGGAGATGAAGGAAAAGTGTTAGGTGCCTTCGTACCCAACACACCTACTCGTTTCCCGCCTCCACAGGAGCAACATCCACAACAGCAACCGGTTGATTCTGACCTGGACGCCAACCTGGATATGGTGGTCGCCAATCGGGAAACCGCCGACAATGTTGGTAAGTGTGACCAAGTACACCACAAGCCCAACAAGACAATCGTCGTCGTCCTTGTCCTTGACCACGACCAGCACCATTAATGCGAGCAGCTTCTACCTCCATAGGCACAGGACCAGCAGGCGCATTGAAAGTTGGAGGAGTGATGGCCTCTGGAATGGGTAATTGTACTCTTGGAGCCGCTTCAAAACGTTGTGCCGAGTGAAAGCCTCTTCCAAAGTGACAGGTCCCAGTGCCCGAACATAACCAACAAGATCCGGTCGAAGAGCAGGCCATAACATTCCTAATTTGCTACGCTCGGACATGGTGGGATCCGCCCGCATCAAGAGATCACGAAACTTTATAGCAAACTGCATGACAGATTCATTTGGTGCTTGCTTCAAACTATGAAGTTGTTGAAACGCATCGTCAGAATCTTCTGCTTTCCCAAAAGCCAATTTAAATTCCGCTTGAAGGGTGAACCAATATTGCTCATCTGTGAGTAAACCTGTTGGTGGTGGACGACTATTATACCATTGGAGAGCAACATCTAAAAGACAAGTTGGAAACTCGCGAAGGCAATGTGTAGCTGTCCACCCATGATATGTGGCAATATTGATGAAATGAGCCAACCAATGGTGAACATCTGCACCCGGCGCACCTCGAAAAGGTTGAGGTCGTACACGTGGGTTTGATTGAGGAGTAGGAGCTAGAACTGGAACTTGCAAGTGTTGAAGGAGCTGTTCATGCTGGTGTGTGATGCGAATTAGTTGTTCCAAAAGTTGTTGCTCCATAAGAATCGTATGAAAGGAAACAAAGAAAAAAAGAAAAAGAAAAAAAAAGGAAAGATTGAAAAGAATAAAAAAAAGAAGATCAAAAGAAACTTCTCTCACAAATTGCCCGACTTCTCCACCAGTGTGAGAACCCCGAGACACAACACAGTAAATATACGAAAAGACAGAAAACTCAGATATCCTTTGTATTCAAGGTCAGGTTTATATATACAAAGGAAAAGGTATATTCTAGCTATATTTGGACTATCCTATCAAGGATTTAGCCAGACCATAAATATCTCTAGTAACTTCTAGAATATATCATGGTTAACCTTCATAATTACCTATAACATATGGCTAAATTATAATTTTATTTTTTAAAATAAATTATAAATTTGTTTTCGTATATTTGAATTTTACTTTATTGTAATTTAAAACCACAGAGTGATATTAAAAGCATCATAGCACATATATATAATGTATAATGTATATATTTAAAATATAGAAATTAAATCTATGTACATTTGTACAAATACATGCATAAAAGTACATGTACGTGTCTTTGACTTTGTAGGAAGATTTTACGTGGGATAACCTAAGATTAAACTGACTCTGTTTTAGGGTTTTTGAAATTAGGGCAAGAAAATGGCATACGTAGATCACACGTTCTCGATTTGCGAGGAGGAGCCAGCAGGGAGCGCGTATATAGATCGCAGATCGCCAATTAAAGAAATTATTTTGGCGGCAGCTTGTTTAGGATTGGGAAGCATATCGATCATTGTCGGATTGATCATGATGTACCACAGAGTTGGAGGCGACAAGGCACACGGTAAATGCATTTTTTTTTATATAATATACATATTTTTCTGCAAAAATTATAAAATTAATGTCACAAAAAAAATTAAATTCAGGGATGGCATTCATGATTCTGGGTGCTCTGATTTTTATGCCGGGGATATATCAATCAAGAACAGCTTACTATGCATGGAAGGGATATAAAGTCACGAACGCAGCGTCTGTGTGAAGGTCTCTTGCGTTTTGGTGTGCATATATATATGTAATCTCGCACAAAAACCTGTAAATATGAGTAAGCTTGTTAAACACGTGTGGTGCGTGCGTGCGTATGTGTGTGTGTAAGAACAATGGAATTTCATGGTATTTAAGTCTGTAAACACATCCATATATGCATGCAACTTACCCTCTCTCTCTCTCTCTCTCACACACACACACACACGCACGCACACTACGAAGTCAGGATTTGTGGGGGGCACCAAGCATGGAGAATCCCGACTCCTCATCCACCAACCCATCTTGTCCTCCTTGAACTTCTAGGCCAACACATATTAATCTGTAAAGCTTCTTGATTAATAATAATATAAAAATAATAATTTTGTTAATTAAGTTGTATGTTTTCAATAACATTTCAATTATTAGTTTTTATTCTTTTCGTTTCCTTTATTT